>SJYX01006670.1:158942-189997 GCA_006410675.1 Oreotragus oreotragus | reverse complement strand
AGTTGGACTGTGAAGAAAGCTGAGCGCCAAAGAATCAATGCTTTTGAACTGTGGTGGTGGAGAAGACTCTTGAGAGTCCCTTGGACTGCAAGGAGATCCAACCAGTCCATTCTGAAAGAGATCAACCCTGGGATTTCTTTGGAAGGAATGATGCTAAAGCTGAAACTCCAGTACTTTGGCCTCCTCATGAGAAGAGTTGACTCATTGGAAAAGACTCTGATGTTGGGAGGGATTGGGGGCAGGAGCAGAAGGGAACGACAGAGGATGAGATGGCTGGATAGCATCACTGACTCGACGGACATGAGTCTGAGTGAACTCCGGGAGTTGGTGATGGACAGGGAGACCTGAAGTGCTGCGATTCATGGGGTCACAAAGAGTCGGACACGACTGAGCAACTG
Source organism: Oreotragus oreotragus (assembly GCA_006410675.1). NCBI lineage: Eukaryota > Metazoa > Chordata > Mammalia > Artiodactyla > Bovidae > Oreotragus > Oreotragus oreotragus. Next base: position 189,599 of record SJYX01006670.1, on the reverse strand, counting down.
AACTGAACTGAACTGAATGGGGCTGGATGCCATGATCTTAGTTAGGTGTTTTGTTTTGTTTTAGCTTTAAGCTGTTTTTTTTCACTCTCCTTTACCCTCATCAAGAGGTTCTTTAGTGCCTCTTCGCTTTCTGCCATTAGAGTGTTATTATCCCTGTATCTGAGGTTGTTAATGTTTCTCCCACCTATCGTGATTCTAGTTGTAACCATTCAGCTTGGCATTTCTTGTGATGTGCTCCATGGATAATTTAAAAATACAGAGTGACAACAAAGAGCTCTGTCATACTCCTTTCTCAATTCTGAACCAATCGGTTGTTCCATACAGGGTTCTAATTGTTGCATCTTGACCCACATACATGTTTCTCAGGAGGCAGGTAAACCCACATACAGATTTCTCAGTCTTGTATTCCCATCTCTTTAAGAATTTTCCACAGTTTGTTATGATCCACACAGTCAAAAACATTAGCGTAGTCCATGAAACAGAGATAAATGTTTTTCTGGAATTCCCTTGCTTTCTCTATGATCCAGTGAATGTTGGCGATTTGATCTCTGGTTTCTCTGCCTTTTCTAAACCCAGCTTGGAAATCTGGAAGTTCTTGGTTTGTATAATGCCGAAGCCTAGCATGCAAGATTTTAAGCCTGACTTTACTATCGTGGAAGATGAGTGCAATTGTCTGGTGGTATGAACATTCTTTAGTACTGCCCTTTTCGGGAATTGGCATGAGGATTAACCTTTTCCAGTCCTGTGGCCAATATTGGGTCTTTCAGATTTGCTGACATATTGAGTGCAGTGCTTTGATATCATCATCTTTTAGTGTTTCAAATAAACCTACTAGAATTCTGTCACTAGCTTCACTGACAGCAGAGCTTCCGAAGGCCCACTTGACTTCACACTGCAGAATGCCTCCTCTGGGTGATGGACCATACCACCACGCTTATTCAGTTCATTAAGGTCTTTTGCATACAGTTCTGTGCATCCTTCCCACGTCTTCTTGATCTATTCTGCTTTCACTAGGTCTCTGCCATTTCTGTCCTTTACTGTGCCCATCTTTGGGTGAAATGTTCCCTTGATATTTCCAGTTTTCCTGAAGAGATCTCTAGTCTTTTCCCTTCTGTTGTTTTCCTCTATTTTTATGCATTGCTCATTGAAGAAGGCCTTCTTGTTCTTTTTTGGAGCTATTCTTTGGAACTCTGCATTTAGTTGGGTGTACTTTTCCATTTCTCCCTTGGTTTTCACTTCTCTTCTTTCTTCAGCTATTTGTAAAGCTCCTCAAATAATCTCTTTGCCTTCTTGCTTTTCTTTTTCTTTGGGATGGTTTCACTCACTGCCTCCTGTACAATATTACAGACCTCCATCAATAGTTCTTCAGGGACACTGTTTACTAGACCTTTACTAGACCTAATCCCTTGAAAATATTTGTCACCTCCACTGCATATTCATAGGGGATTTGATTTAAGTCTTACCTGATCTCCCTAGTGGTTTTCTCTGCTTTCTTTAGTTTAAGCCTGAATTTAGCTATGAGAAGCTGATGATTTGAGCCACAGTCATCTCCAGGTACTGTTTTTGCTGACTGCATATGACTTCTCCATCTTTGGCTACAAAGAATGTAATCAATTTGATTTCATCATTGACCATTTGGTGATGTCCATGTCTAAAGTCATCTCTTATGTTGTTGAAAAAGGGTGTATGCTATGATGAGTGCATTCTCTTGGCAGAACTGAGTTAGCCTTTGCCCTACTTCATTTTGTACTTCAAGGCTAGACTTGCTTGTTACTCCAGGTATCTCTTGATCTTCCTGCTTTTACATGCCAATCAATTCCAGTGATAAATAGAATATCGCATTCTGGTTTTAGTTCTAGGAGGTCTTCTATGTCATAGAACTGATCACTTTCAGCTTCTTAGGAATCGGTGGTAGGGGCATAGACTTAGAGTACTGTGATACTGAATGGTTTGCCTTGGAAATGAACCAAGATCATTCTGTCATTTTTTGAGGTTGCACCCAAGTACTGCATTTCAGACTCTTGTTGATTATGAGGGCTACTCCATTTCATCAGTGGGATTCTTGCCCACAGTGGTAGACATAATGGTCATCTGAATTAAAGTGACCCATTCCCATCCATTTTAGCTCACTGATTCCTAAGATGTTGATGTGTATTCACACCATCTCCTGCTTGACCACACCCAAGGAGATGTGATCTAAGGAGACAGAGCCCCTTCTTTGTGTTTGGTACTGTCCAGTTGACAGATTAGTGGACAGGCTTAAGAATTGCTCAGAAAGGTCTCTGTCCTAAACATTGCCAAAACACTCCAAGCACTACCCTGTCTGCAGACGTGGGCTTCCAAACAAAAAGAATTCTTCTCCTTTGGTCATTAGAGCAGAAATTACCCCAGGTCCAGCCTCAGCTCCTTACCACTTCTGTTCCTTTCTGAGTCAAGGCTGTGGGGCTATACTTGCTGGCAGTACAGCTGGACACTCTTTCCCACCACTCTTATCAGTGTTTGTCTTATGAGATACGAATGTTCCCGAAGAGGACTGTCATTCAATCATCTCTCTGGACACTGAGCACAACCCGGTACAAGCAGTCTAGGTTGGCCCTAAGCCCAGGCCTGACCCTGCAGCCAGGATTCCATTCAAGGGCCAGTTTCAGAGCATGAGCCGCTGCATCCCTAAAGCAAATTCCTGTGTCCTGTGGTTTCCAAGACTTCCCACTGTTCTGTTCTGTTCCCCAAGGCTGGCATTTAGGCAGTGACCAGGAGCAAATTCCACAGCTGGGTTCCACCTCCCTGCTGCAAAAGCTCCGTGCACATCTCCTATAAGTATGTGTGGCAGGGTCTCACCATAACACCCAGAAATCAGGGTCCAAGCCCATGAGAGCCCCTCATTGCCACATGAGCCTCGTTTGCTATTATCAGTCTCTCTAAGCCTGTTCTCTTCTGGCCTCTGCGATGACCCAGTCTGTGACCTAAATAAAAAGTGAGGTCTTAGAGAAGAGATCAGGCTTCCCAGGTGGCACCAGTGTTAAAGAATCCACCTTTCAGTGTAGGAGATGTAAAAGACTCGGGTTCAGTCCCTGTGTTGGGAAGATCCCCTGGAGAAAGGCTTGGTGACCCACTCCAGTATTCTTGCCTAGAGAATTCTATGGACAGAGGAGCCTGGTGGGAGTCGGAATAGACATAGGGTTGCAACAGTCCATGGGGTCGCAAAGAGTCAGACATCACTGAAGTGACTTAGAATACACACAAGCAGAGAAGAGATCAGCATGGCAGAATAGGAAGACCCTGAGCTTACCTCCCCTCACAAACACATCAAAACCACAACTACGTAGAGAGTGTCTCTCTCTGAAATCTACCTGGGGGCTAGAAGGACAGCTCCTCTCCAGCCAAGATTGTAAAAATTAATCCACATGGAGTACAACAGGAAGGGAAGAGAAGCTGTTTAGTCAGGACCACAGCCTTTGCAGGGGACACAGACAAGCAGGAGGTTATCACAGGCTAGTGGATCCTCCCAGGAGAGTGGAGATCAGTCCACATATAGGCATCCCAGTGCTGGGATCTAACACCAGGATGATGGGATCCCTTAGCTGGTTTGAAGACCAGCAGGGCTTAACTAACGCTTATAAGAAACCAAAACTCCACTCTCGAAGAGTGCAGGCACAGGCTTGCTTTGCTTACTCTCAGTCATAGTACAGAGTCAGCACACTGACAACAGCATCTTGGGGCTCTGATTGGCTTTCCAAGTGCACCCTAAGTCTGCACCACGTTCCTGCTCCAGACCCTCTTGATCCCCACTAAGACAAAGGCTGCTGTTGACAATGGGAGTGCGCAAGCTTGGAGGGAACAGAGGCAGCTCGGACCCTGGCCTTGCCTCTGACCAGGGCAGAGGCAGCCATTGCCAGCTCAAGCAACCCTGCAAACACGCTGGGGTGAAGTTGCTCCAGGGTGGAGACCACAATGCAGGAGTGCTTACTCCCGGTGCACATGAGGGAGGGGGCGGGGCCAGCTCAGTGGTGTGAGCCAAGCAGCCTCTAACCAAGGCATGCACGCTGGAGAGAAAGTGAAACCAGCACAGCAGGGCAGCCTGAAGCCCTTAGGCCTGGTCGCATCCCAGAATGAGGTGGAAACTGCCATCAGATATGGGAGAAACCCAACACTCACAGGCTTCCTGCTCCAGCCCCTCAGACCTGACCCCACTGCCAACAGGGTGGCGATGGTCACTGAGTATAAAGAGGCTCAGTTCAAGCCTGGCCCTGGCTCTAACCCTTTCACCTCCAGCCTCATCACATGCCAATGTGACAGCTGCCAGCAGACCCTGGGGGCAAATACAGCCCCTACTCACTGCAGATCCAGCTGTCCCTCCAAAGCCACTGGGCACAGGCTGACTGCATAGAGATAATCCCACCCAAGGACATACATTCAGGACTGAGGTAAGTAAATGTGTCACCTAAATTCAGATACAGAGGAAGTTAAACAAAATAAGAAGGGAGAGGAAAAATTTTTAAATGAAAGAACAAAAAAAGTACTGAAAAAACCCTAATGAAACTCAGATAAATAATTCACCTCATAAAGAGGTCATTGCAATAATAATAAGAATGCTAACTGAACTGGGGAAAATAGGCAAACACAGTAAGAATTTTAGCAAAGAACTAGAAAATTTGAAAAAGAACCAATAATTGAAATTATAATAATTGAAAAATACAATAATTGAAATTAAAAAAAATACACTGGAGGAAATCAATATATTGAGATTAGATGATACCAAAGAATATGTAAGCAATCTGGAAGACAGATGAATAGATATCACCCAGCCAGAAAAGCAAAAAGAAAAACAGACTTTGCATACTAACATCCACATTATAGGGATCCCAGAAAGAGAAAAGACAGAGAATAGTAGACAAAACACATTTGATAAAATTATGGCTGAAAACTTGCGGAACCTGAAGAAAGAAACAGGTATCCAGGTACAGGAATGTAGAGAGACTCAAACAAGATGAATCCAAAGAGACCCACAGCAAGGCATATCATAATTATTAGTTAAAGATAAGAATTATAAAATAACAAGAAAAAAATAAAGAAGTATGTAGACGTGAACTCCCATTATACTATCAGCTTGTCTTTCTGCAGAAAATTTGCAGATCAGAAGGAAGTGGTATCGGGGAAGGCAATGGCACCCCACCCCAGTACTCTTGCCTGGAAAATCCAATGGACAGAGTAGCCTGGTGGGCTGCAGTCCATGGGGTCGCTAACAGTCAGACAGACTGAGTGACTTCACTTTCACTTTTCTCTTTCATGCATTGGAGAAGGAAATGGCAACCCACTCCAGTATTCTTGCCTGGAGAATCCCAGGGATGGGGGAGCCTGGTGGGCTGCCATCTATGGGGTCACACAGAGTCGGACACGACCGAAGTGACTTAGCAGCAGCAGCAGCAGGATACTTTACCCAGAAAGGTTATCACTGAGAAATGAAGGAGAGTTAGTAACTAGAATAGTTCATCAGTACTATACCAACCTTACAACAAGTATTAAAGAATCCTCTTTATTTTTAGTGTGTCATGTTGCTTTATTGGTGTAAACCCACAAGGTAAATCTTTTCAGAGACTGTAAAACTTTAATGGCCATTAGAGACCCACAGCCAAACAAGAAGGAATCAGACATATCCAGCTAGGATTCCATTAAGAACAAAGAGAAGGGAAGAAGCTGTTTGATCAGGGTCCTAATCTCCTACCTGTTAACCCACAAAACTCCAAATTAAATATTGACTCTCTTTAACCATGATAATGGCTGTGATCCATAGCCAGAGCCAATATATCCTTCCAGATGGCCCATGTGCTAGGGTGACTGGGTGGACAAGTGCAGATAAGCCACCAACTCTTGTCTCAGAGCAAGGACTTCAGAAACTCTCTCTTTCTTCTAATGTTTTCATTTCCCCTCTGCCTTCTCAAGAGAAAGGTCTAGCAGGGCATCCAGAGAGAAGTCAGAGCTAAAGTGCCATAAAGGTCAAATGGAACAGAGGCTTCATAATTCGTGGAGGAAGCTGGTCCTATAGGCATGTACCTGTCCAAACAGAGAGACCTCTGCTTCCTGCAAAGCCACAGCCTCATCCTGGAAAGCTCTAGGAATATCACACTCAGTCTGTTTACTGGACCAACAGAAGGGCATGGCCCCCTTATTCTGTCCCACATTGGAAGAGGACAGATGGAAACTCTGCCCTCCATCTTGTATCAGAGCTGGAGGCTGTCAAAGTTCCACATGGCTCTCCTCATGAGTTTTCATAATATCCTTCTGCTCCTCCAAAGATGGAACGCAAATATCTCTTTACTCCACCTCTACTCAGCTCATCTCCAGGTTGAAATTTCACTAAACAGAGTATGCTCAGTCATGAAGGGCCATCCAAAACTCCTCAGGAAAAATATCCAACTCTCACCTGTCCCAAATGGTCCAGGCTTGCCTGCAGGCTGCACATGGTGAGTGCACAGTTATCCATAAACATATCAACTGACAATAAGCATTTTGTTTTTTGCAGTTTTAGCGATAAGATGGACCAATGATGCTCACCCCACATTTGGGCTCTCTTCTACACACATCAGAGCACAACAAGGAGGAAGAAAAGGCTGCTATGTCACCCAGAGAAAGTTCTAGATTCTGAGAAGTACTGCAGCATTGTGGTTGACCAGCCACTCCAGTGTTTTGTCTGCAGGGTTTGCATAGTAAATCACTCTACACAGTGAGTCACCTCCTGTCCATGGCTGGGTCACCTCTGTTCTTCCTTCAATTTGGGGTCAGTGACATGGCTGTGGCTGCAGAGCCAAACCTTTTCCAGGGCTAGCTTCTCTCAGCACCTCCAATCTTCAGCCCCCTGAGAGTCAGGCCCAGTCTTCTGAGGCCTGACAGCTCCATTTATCACACTTCATGAGATGAAGAAGGCAGGACACTTGGGTACGGTCATAGCTCCAAAGGGTTTTCCTTAGGTGAAAAAGAGAAGGCTACAGTAAGAATCATGAAATCAGAGGAAAAGGGTAATCTTACTGGTAAAAGAAAATAAAAACTACACTGTGGCACAACCACAAAGGCTAATGTGTGCGTGCATGTGCATGGTGGGTCACTCAGTCGCGTCTTACTCTTTGCGACCCCATGGACTGTAGCCCACCATGGGAATTTTCCCATCAAGAATGCATTCAATCAGTCAGTTCAGTGGCTCAGTCGTGTCCAGCTCTCTGTGGCTCCATGAACTGCAAAACGCCAGGCCTCCCTGTCCAACACCAACTCCAAGAGTTCACCCAAACCCATGTCCATTGAATCGGTGATGCCATCCAATCATCTCATCCTCTGTCATCCCCTTCTCCTCCTACCCTCAATCTTTCCCAGCAGCAGGGTCTTTTCAAATGAGTCAGCTCTTCGCATCAGGTGGCCAAAGTATTGGATTTCAGCTTCAGCATCAATCCTTCCAATGAACACCCAGGACTGATCTCCTTCAGGATGGACTGATTGGAGTCTCCTTGCAGTCCAAGGGACTCTCAAAAGTCTTCTCCAACACCACAGTTCAAAAGTATCAATTCTTTAGCACTCAACTTTCTTTATAGTCCACCTCTCACATCCATACATGACCACTGGAAAAACCATAGCCTTGATTAGAAGGATGCTTGTTGACAAAGTAATGTTTCTGTTTTTCAATATGCTGTCTAGGTTGGTCATAACTTTCCTTCCAAGGAGTAAGTGTCTTTTAATTTCATGGCTGCTATCACCATCTGCAATGGTTTTGGAGCCCAGCAAAATAAAGTCAGCCACTGTATCCACTGTTTCCGCATCTATGTGCCATGAACTGATGGGACCAGATGCTGCGATCTTAGTTTTCTGAATGCTGAGCTTTAAGCCAACTGTTTCACTCTCCTCTTTCACTTTCATCAAGAGGCTTTTTAGTTCTTCTTCACTTTCTGCCATACGGATGGTGTCATCTGCATATCTGAGGTTACTGATATTTCTCTCGGCAATCTTAATTCCAGCCTGTGCTTCCTCCAGCCCAGTGTTTCTCATGATGTACTCAGCATAGAAGTTAAATAAGCAGGGTGACAATATACAGCCCTGATGTACTCCTTTTTCCTATTTGGAACCAGTCTATTGTCCCATGTCCAGTTCTAACTGGTGCTTCCTGACCTATATACAGGTTTCTCAAGAGGCAGGTCAAGTGCTTTAGTGGGTTGCCATTTCCTCTTCCAAAAAAATCTTCCTGACCCAGTGATTGAACCTGTGTCTCCTCCATCTCCAACATTGTCAGGTAGATTCTTTACCACTGATCCTAAAAGATAATTAAATTGCAAATTCAATTATAAATAAAATAAAGAGTTAAGTGACATACATGAAGACCTAAAATATGATATAGAAAATGCAAAAAGTTGGGTTAGGGAGACCTTTTAGAATGAGTTTAAACTTAAATGACTATCAGTTTAAATCAAGTATATATACTTATAGCTCAGCATATATGAACTTCATGGTAACAGCAAATATTGCATTGGCCAAAAAGCTTGTTCATGGTTTCTGTAAGTTCTTACTGAAAAACCTGAATGACCTTCCAACTTAAAAAACAAAAACAAAACAAAAAAAAACCTATCATAGATATACAAAAGCTAAAGAGAAAAGTAACACAAATACAAGACTAAATAAAATCACAGGTCACAAGAAAAGAGACTAAAATAGGAAGAAAAGCAAAGACATAGAAAACAGTGGAAAACAAATAACAAAATGAAAATAAGTATGTTATCTATCAATAATCACTTTAAATGCCAATGAACTGAATGCTCCAATCAAAAGATATAGGATGGCTAATTGTATTTTAAAAAACAAGACCATAGATAGGCTGCCTACAGAAGACTCCCTTCAGAGCTAAAGACACTCATGAACTAAAAATGAGGGGATAGAAAAAGACATTCCATGCAAATGCAAACAAAAGAAAGCTGGAGTAGCCTTATTCATTTCAGACCAAGTAGATTTAAACACAGTCTATAATGAAGGACAAGGACAGACATTACATAATCATAAAGGAATTAATAAGAGGATACAGTGTTCATAAACATATATACGCCCAGTATAGGACCATGAGGGCTTCCCAAGTGGTGCTAGTGGTAAAGAATCTGCCTGTCAACTTAAGAGACATAGGTTTGATCCTTGGGTTGTGAAGATCGCCTGGAAGAGAGCATGGAAAGCCACTCCAGTATTCTTGCCTGCAGAATCCCATGGAGAGAGGAGCCTGGTGGGCTATGGTCCATAGGGTTACAGAGTCCATTAGAAGGACTAATGCTAAAGCTGAAGCTCCAATACTTTGGCTAACTTATGCGAAGAGCTGACTCATCGGAAAAGACCCTGATGCCATGAATGGGCTGGATGTTATTTGTAGAGACAGGAATACTTGTAATCAAATGGACAGCTTTTTTTTTTTTTTTTTTAATTTGAGGACTGGAAAAGTACTGCCTCAGTGGAAAGAATGTCATTTCAAAATGAAAAAAAAAAAAAAAGAAGAAGAAATTCAGTGATGACTTTTCCTCTGAAACTTGACTTTAGAAAGAGGCTTTTTCTCTACTGGAAACCTTTGATGATAAATGGGTTCAAATTTCACTGTGGAGGGATCATATTAATCAGGAGGAAGAATCTGCAGGTAGTGCTAGTGGTAAAGAACTGCCTGTTAATTCAGGACACATAAGAGACCCAGGTTCGATCCCTGGATTGGGAAGATCCCCTCGAAGGGGGCATGGCAACCCACTCCAGTATTATTGCCTGGAGAATCCCATGGACAGAGGAGCCTGGCCAGCTACACTCCACTGGGTTTCAAAGCAACTTAGCATACATGAATCAAATGAGCTTTGCTTTTTTTGTGTGTGTCCCTTCTTGCTTTGTTCTTCATTGTAGGAAACAAATTATGAAAATGTATAATTAGCCACTTTGTTCATCATGCTTAATTGATTTTCAGCATGAATTAAAAAAAAAAAGGATAAGTTAGGAAAAGGAAACCTCAAGCCTCATGAGTATCCTCTTAATAACCATTTAATCTTAAGTTGCATTCACAACTGCTAATTATAAACATCTCTAATTGTACATGTCACCCACCATGGTTGAGTGCACATCCATTTCTTGGGCTTTGACATAATGCTCTATTACTACCCAGCCTGCCAAGGAGCTGGCAGGAATTAAGCCTTTTTACTTTCTACTTGGGAAAGCAAAATTGGTCAGCTGTTTAAGCCTTATTAATCAGCATTCATCAGTGAGGAACGTGTGTTTGGATGCTGGAGCCTTTGCCAGAGCATAGGATAGGACCCCTGCAGCTGTAGCTCAATATTAATAAATCATGGAATTAATTAATTCAGATACCAAATACAAAGAGCTGCATGTAGTTTTGGAGACCCGGAGATGAGTTAAGATAAAGTTCCTGAGTTTTAAGTCAGCTTTTACACTCTCTTATTTTACCTTCATTAAGAGGCTCTTTAGCTCCTCTTCACCTTCTGCCATTAAACTGGTGCATATCTGAGGCTGTTACTTATTCTCACAGCAATCTTGATTTTAGCTTGTGATGCATCCAGCCTGACATTTCACGTGATGGAATCTGCATGCAAATTAAATAATCAGGGTGACAATATACAGCTTTGTCATACTCCTTCCTAATTTTGAAACAGTCAGTTTTTCCATGTAAAGTTCTAACTCTTGCTTCTTGACCTGCATACAAGTTTCTCAGGAGACAGGTAAGGTGATCTGGTATTCTTAAAGAATTTTCCACACTTTGTTGCAATCTACACAGTCAAAGGCTTTTGTGCAGTCAATGAAGCAGATGTTTTTCTGGAATTTCCTTGCTTTCTCTATGATCCAACGAAAGTTGGCAAAATATGTTATCCAGTTCCTCTGCCTTTCCAGTGTGTACATCTGGAAGTTCTTGATTCTCATGACACTCAAAAAACTAAGATCATGGCATCTGGTCCCATCACTTCATGGCACATAGAAGGGGGGAAAGTGGAAACAGTGACAGATTTTATTATTTTGCTCCCAAATCACTGCAAATGTTGACTGAAGCCATGAAATTAAGATGACTGCTCCTTGGAAGGAAAGCTATGGCAAACCTAGACAGCTTATTAAAAAACAGAGACATCACTTTGCTGAAAAATATCCATATAGTCAAAGCTATAGGTTTTTCCAGTAGTCGTGTGTGGATGTGACAGTTGGACCATAAAGAAAGCTAAGCACTGAAGAATTGATGCTTTTGAACTGGTGTTGGAGAAGACTCTTGAATGTCCCTTGGACAGCTGGGAGATCAAACTAGTCAATTCTAAAGGAAATCAGTCCTGAATATTCATTGGAAGGACTAATGCTGAAGCTGAAGCTCCAATTCTTTGACCACCTGATGCGAAGAGCTGCCTCATTGGAAAAGACCCTGATGCTGGGAAAGACTGAAGGCAAAAAGAGAAAGGAGCAGCAGAGAATGAGATTGTTAGATAGCATCACTGACTCAATGGTCATGCATTTGAACAAACTCCAAGAGGTAGCAAACCACAGGGAAACCTAGCATGCTGCAGTCCATGGGGTTGCAAAGAGTTGGACATGACTTAGCCACTGAATACAACACACATAGTTCCTGACATCAGAGACAATTCACACTAGAAAGAGAGACACTTTTTCCAACTTACCAAGGCAAACTTTGTCAACAGTTGTGACGCTGGCCCAAGCAACCATTGGTGGAGAGCAGAGAATTCTTCAGGCAGTAAATAATCAGAAGGAGAAGGAGACGCTGTTCAAGGCAGATGGATGTTCAGAATCTTGGAAGTGTCAATTGGTTCAGGGTAGATCTATACTAGCTTCTGATGGGGTTACCTCTTGATAAACTGGCTCATCATAAACTGAAAATATGATAAACTGAAAATGCAGTTGATGCACCAAACATCATAGCTTAGCCTAACCCACCTTCAACATGTTCAGAACACTTGTGTCAGCCTACAGTTGGGCAAAGTCACCTAGGACAAAGAATAGTGTACAATAAAGTGTTGAATGTCTCATGTAATCTTTTGACTACCATGCTGAAAATGAAAAATACAATGGTTATCTGAATAAAGAATGGTTGCAAGTCTATTGGTCATTCACTCTCCTGATCCCATGGCAGACTGGGAGTGGTGGTCATTGCTGCTGCCCAATATCATAAGAAAATATCATACCACATGTTGCCAATTTGAGAAGTGATCAAAATTCTAAGTATAATTTCTTGAATTATATCACTTTCACACCATCGTAAAGTTGAAAAATCATAAGTTGAAGTATCCCAAGTCAGGGACAGTCTGTATCCCTGTGAGATTGAATATAGGGCTATGCCAGGGAGGGTCCCAGCAAAGTCAGGGTAAGATCCAGGTAAAGAAGACCAGAGGTGTTTCCCTAACAGGTCTGGAGTTCATCCATTAGAGAGGGGGTCACTTATTCTGGAGATGAGAATTAATCTTACCTGCAATTTGATGAAATCACACTCCCATGGCAGATTTACATTGATGTATGGCAAAACCAATACAATATTGTAAAGTAATTAGCCTCCAATTAAAATAAATAAATTTAAATTAAAAAATAAATAAACACAAAAATTCTGTGGGGAAGTAGAATGTTCAAGGACAAAAAAACAATGATAGAATATTTTCAATTATTAAAGATGAACTGATATATTAATAATGAAGATTATCAAAAAAAAAAGAAAAGAAAAAGAAATCACACTCCCATTCACAGATGCTTCAGACTGCCCTGTGGCTCAGCTGTGTAGGTGATGCTTGTCACCGAAGGTTCAAGGCTCTTGTTCACATCTTCTCCTCCCAGTTCTCCTCAGACCTGGCACCCTTGTCTCCTTGTGGGAGTCCAGCTGGGGCCCATTTCAGAATATGCAGGTTCTCAGCAGACCCTGGCTCATCACAGAACAGCAATAGAACACAGCTCAGGGGCTCTTCTCTGTTTGCAGAATGCTTTCATTTTGGACTTACCTGGTGGCTCAGATGGTGAAGAATCTGCCTGCAGTGCAGGAGACCCAGGTTCCATCTCTGGGTTGGGAAGATCTCCTGGAGAAGGGAGTGGCTACCCCCTCCAGTATTCTTGCCTGAAGAATTCCATGGACAGAGGAGCCTGGCAGGTTACAGTCCATAGGGTTGCAAAGAGCTGGACATGACTGAGAGACTTTAACTAACTTTTCATTTTGGAAATGAAATGTGTGTAAGTCAACAGCATGGGGAGCTGTTTGTGTGAAATCAGAGGGACATAGTCCACTCTCCATCTCCAAGGAAGAGTCAGAAGTGAAGCCAGACTGCTGAGGTCCTTGAGCAGGTACTATCTGTCACCAGCACAGCAAGGGAGCAAGGACGATGCAGCAGGCTGAACACAGACTGAGTCCCAAACTCTAAGAGACAAGGGACCTCAGAGAAGGAGAGGTGCAGAAAATTAGGTCAGGGAGCAGAGAGATCAATTTCCTAGATACCGTTCTGCTTGCAAAGTGTTCTGGTGACATTCTATGAACTAGAGCTCAGAAATAGAAAATCAAGTAGATTTCTTTGTCTGCAAATCTTCTCATCTTACTCTTGAACTCTCATTCCTAATGAAGGCAGAAAAGAAAAATAAGGGAAAGCTTAAATGTCACAAAGATATTGCATTTATTCCTAGTGTAAAATTTATGTTTGAGGTAAATAGATAACCAACTTATAATGATGTAAAAATACATTTGTTTTTAGAGAATGTTCATTTCTTTTTTTTAATTGAAATGTAGTTCATTTACAATATTGTGCAAGTTTCAGGTGTACAGCAAAGTGATTCAGGTTTTTTGTAGATTATATTCATTTCTATCATTGAAGATGAATTTCTGTAAGACATTCATCTTTGATAATAGAAATAGTTTTGTTAAATATACTAATATTAATGGACATGAGTTTGAGCAAGCTCCAGGAGTTGGTGATGGACAGGGAAGCCTGGCATGCTGCAGTCCATGGGGTCATAAAGAGTTGGACACCACTGAGCAACTGAACTGAAAAAAATATTAATAGATAATGTTTGATAAATGGAGCATGTGTGTATTAAAAATGGATAGGAAGAGATGGGAAAAGCAAAAGATACCTAGCAGTCATGAAGCACCTGGGTAATAATGACTGTTGCACACTAAGTATGCATCAGATTTACAAGGTACTGAGTAGATTTATAAGGTAAATGTATTGAGACACTAAGTATACATGAAACTTTGATTCAGTTGCCTAATGGAGATCTCCATTCTGATTCTATGTGTCCTGTTCCCAAGAAACAAACATGAAACTGTTCATCTGGCTCATTGCCAAGCTGCAGTGGTCAGCCTGGTATATTGTCCCTGAGTCTTTTACTAGAGCTAGTCTTTGTTGTTGGCCTAAGGCCACTTCTGTCCATGGCCCCTTACTTGAATGTCAACTCTGATCCTTGTAATGATGTAATCAGTGGAGGAGGTTGAAGGCCATAGAAAGAGACAGAAGATGCAGACATCCTGGATCCCAGGATTCAGATAGTATTGTTGATCCTTCCATCCTGCCTACAGCATCTCTAAACTGTATTAACTTGCCGAATATTTTCCCTTTGCTTCATTCTCACTGGCAGTTTCCATTGACTTAATGAAGACTGTGATTCAAGCATTTCAATTTGCTCTTTGAGTTCCTATGTTCCATGGGTTTGGGGACAGCCTGGTACTGAAGTTAATGCAGCATCAAGTTGACTGTCCACATGGTACAAGTCAAAGTTTAAATGGTGTTTTGTTTTGTTTTTTTTTCCAGTACTGTCTGAAGAAGTCACTTTTTATCCTCGTCAGGTGGAAGCAAAGATTTAAGCAGCATCATGGCTACAAGTAAGGGCTGCTAGCTCATAAATGCCTTTGGATCTGTTCTGCCCACCTTGTCTGGACACTGAGAATCCTTTCCTGGGACTGAATAGGTGTGGCTGCCTCTGTTAGGTTTCCCTAAAGTTAACATGGTTCCTGCTGATAAAGATCACATTCTGGATTTGCCATTTGCCTTCAGTCACCAGGTTGTCACACACGGCAACCTCCTCATCCCAAACCCAGGCCTCTTACACACCCTGTTCCTCCCACAGACATATGAGTAGCATTCTATGGGCTCCCTGGGTGCCAACACAGACTGAGAACATTAGGAGAACCACAAGAGGGTCACTGGGGGCAGAGACCGGTGCCAAGTAAAGAAAAGTCCAAGAGACATCACTGAGTAAGCCACATTTAAGTGCAAGTCTGAAGGGTTAGAAGGAGAAAGTCATGCCAAGAGCAAGGGGAGGGCAGGACAGCCCAGGAACAAAAGGTGGCAAAGCCTAGACATGAGATCCTGCCTTTCTCAGGATCCAGGGCTGAGATATGATCAGGATCAAGGTGATGTGAGCTGAAGTTGAAGACTCAGTTTAGGGACAAGCTAATTCAGGTAGAGAGTTGTTTTTGGTTTTGTATTTTCCTCAAGTGCAGGCAGAAGCCAAAGAAATGAGGTAGCCAGTGGGGCTGATCTAGTTTAAATCTTTCAGAGGTCATTTTAGCTTCTGTATAAAGAACAGAGAAATTATGAGTAGAACTAAGAGACCTGATGGGGGGGTTACAGTCCAGGTTCCAGTGATACTGGCCTGGACCAGGATAGTAGTGTTAGAGATGAGAACAGTAGTCTGATTCTAGATCTCTTTGGGGATGAGGGTGTATTTGACCTTGAGTGAAGGAAATAAGGGCCTCAGGAGCCCTCTCAGGTCTTGGTTTGGCAACTAGGTAGACGGTGATGTCACTTACAGAGATGAGGAAGACTCATTTGAAAGTACTGCAGTGGTGGGGGATCAAGGTGTTTTGGAATGATATCTTAAAGATGATCTTTGTACATCATGTTCTGGGGAGACACTGTGTGAGGAGACTTCCTCACATGGAACTCCATAGGCCCCTGCACATAAGCAATGGCCCCGGCCCTCCAGGAGTTGTTTGGACATACTGTTCTCTCCTTCCTCCGAGGGCAAGTCAGCCAGCAGTTTGCACAGCCTCTCCTCCTGTGGCTTCTCCTGACCTTGTCCACTACTTCTTCATTATCTTATACATTTTTTCCTTCGTCTTCATAAGAGTGGTCCATGACCCATCTGCCAGCCTGGGAGTGGGGAGGCCCCTTGTCTCCAGGCCTTCAACTAAAAGCAAAGGCGAACAGCAGCAATCTGAATTGTAACTCATTCCTCTCCATCTGCAAGCTGGTCACCCGCCCTATCTTGCCTGGCCTTGCCCAGAACAGGTTCCCAGCAGAGGACTGAGGATATATTTTAAACCTAAGCCTGTTTTCCCAGTTTCTTTCCAGGATCCGGGAAAGGGAGTGAATGATTCTGTGATGGAAATTGATAAAGAAATTGATAAAGAAATTGATTACCACACACACTGTATTTATCAGCTTCCTTCTGCCAGGAATTCCCACAGAAGGTTCTCACCTCCCCTTAGGTGACCCCTTATGATCTCAGTGACCCAGTGGGGCCACTCACCTGTGTCAAGAAATGTGTTGTTAATTACTCTTTGATTATCTTCCAGGTGAATGCTTTCATTTATTTAAATATATTTACTGAGTGTCAGCAGGTTCAAAGCAAACATTTCAGGTTAATGACACAGCACTGAACTCGCAAGGCCAGGCCCTAATCTCTTGGGGTTCTCACTCTGCCAGGGGTCAGGCCATGGCGAAATGAACAAGCAAGCAAACTGGCAAATACAGATAATCTCAGATAGTGATAAGAGTTGCCAGGAAAGTAAGGCAGCAAAATGTGAAGTAGACAGAAGATTAGAGCAGCTGAGGGTCATATGGGGAGGATGAGGAAGGGTTGCTGAGGAGGTGAACTCTGAATTAAGAATGAATTAGCCTGCACAACTCTAGGCAACGTATGTTCCAAGTCACAGATCAGCAAGGGCAAAACCCGCCAGAAGAGGTTACAGTCAGAATGACTGGTCTGCAGCCTGCTGAGGTATGGTCACAGCCCTGGTGAGCCATCACCCTGAACTTTGCATGTGCAGAAATCACATCTCATGTACTAGCTCTTTTCTCCATAGAACTGAGCATGGGGTTACACTTAGAGGAAGTAAAAGACACAGTTGGGGGAAAATGAAGCAGGTCAAATGGAATTGTACAGGACTGACTTAGGGTCTAATAGCAAGTTACAGTGGTTGTTTCTCCTGGCATCACAGTTATCCTGAAGCTTCACCAGGCAGCTTGTCACCCCCTGCACACACCCACTTTGCTCTTACACCCCTGTTTCAAATATTTCCCTCCTCACCCCTCGTGCGTGGCTAGCTCATCTTCGCTCTTTAAAGCTTCTCTCAATGTCACCTCCTCCAGAAAGTGTCAGCATCACTGCT
Source organism: Oreotragus oreotragus (assembly GCA_006410675.1). Classification (NCBI taxonomy): domain Eukaryota; kingdom Metazoa; phylum Chordata; class Mammalia; order Artiodactyla; family Bovidae; genus Oreotragus; species Oreotragus oreotragus. Next base: position 172,240 of record SJYX01006670.1, on the reverse strand, counting down.
TCTTCAGTTGTGACAAACAAAAATGTTTCTGAACATAGCCAAAAGTTTGCAATGGGGGTTTGTGGGGTGAGTCTCTGCTCCATTCTTCCTTCTTCCTGCCTTCACATTCCTGCCTCATATTCCTGCCTCTCTCCTTAGGGAGAGAAGTAAAGCAGGAAGAAGCAAGGTGCTGGGACACAAGCGGCTGCCCCACCTCAAGTTTTGTTGTTACAAAGCAGTTCTGGGTTAAGCCCACCCACAGCCTGAAACATTTCCAGAGCACAAAAGATACCACCGATTAAAAGAAAAAAAAAATTAAAAATCAGATAAAAAGGGAGCAGTTTACCCAGAGCTACTGAGGTGCTGTCTCCTGGGCTCAGAGTCCTAAACATTCCCACCAAATAAAATAATTCTACTTTCAGATTGTGACTATATTTTTCAGTAGACAGTTTTAGTGATCAACACAAAGGGACACAGAGCAGAATTCTCTCCTTCACCTGAACTTCACAAGAAACTGGATGGGGGTATCAGCAGAGGCCCCTTGTGCCCATCTGCTTTGTCAGGAGTTCAGGACAGATTTATTTTTCTACTCTGTTGCTTTTGCAAAAGTGAAATCGATAAAAAGGACCCTACCGAGTACTCTTGATCTCTGCCCCGACTGCCAAAGCACAAGGTGAAAAACCTCCAGTGCATATTTCACCAGTGAACAAGACTTCACCTGACATCTAATCCCAGGCAAGCACTGAAGTCTCAAAATCAAATGGACTAGGAAGAGAAGTAACTGATATGAAGATTATCTCTTGACTAAACAAGGATGTGTCTGTGCTACGGTCAACACCACTTTTACTTGCATTAACATTTCTGCGATGTCATGTTTCAAATATATAACTTCTAAGAAGAAGCCTGTTGGCTATAGCAAATGCAATCAGCTTCATCTTGGAAGTTTGATTTATTTAGCTGGTTATCTATAGGATTGGGCTCAGGGTTTAGATCTTTACTTCAATTTGGTCTCTGTATTCTATTTTCAGTTTATTTTGTGTTGTGGTTTTTAACGTATTCAGTTTTTGTTTATTCAGACTTTGTAACAATAACAAGTCTGACACACTGATACCTGCACCCATGCTTTTGAAATGATATCTAAATCCTGTATCTTTGACAAGTCTTCCTACTTTGATCCTCCATTTTGACTCAATATAAGAACTTGTTTAAATGTGGCCTTTTGGTTGCTTCTAACTTCAAAAGCTTCTCTCACTCTGAAGAAAGATGTCCAGTTGTGTCAAGATGTAGAAAAGTAAACAAACAAGATGATCAGTCAAATAATGAAATCTGTGCAGAAGAAACACTTAGCAATATGTTGGGTTATCAAACCCCATAATGGATGCTTGCTCAAAAAGGGGAAAATGAAACCAAACTGAAGTGGAGTTATGTATGGCAGGAAAAAAAAATGAAGTTGGTCAAGGCAAGCTAATAAAGGAAACTGAATCCAGCCTTATAGGAATTTGCAGCTTTTCTCAGTAAACAGCAAAGGATACCAACTAACCCCCAACTGCCAAGTCTGTTCCTGCCACCTCTGGACTTCCTTGTTTCTCTGATTCAGCTATCCTGATTCAAGTTGATGTTTAAATTTGTTGTTTCAGTTCAGTTCAGTTCAGTTGCTCAGTTGTGTCCGACTCTTTGCGACCCCATGAATCGCAGCATGCCAGGCCTCCCTGTCCATCATCAACTCCCGGAGTTCACTCAGACTCACGTCCATCGAGTCAGTGATGCCATCCAGCCATCTCATCCTCTGTCACCCCCTTCTCCTCCTGCCCCAAATCCCTCCCAGCATCAGAGTCTTTTCCAATGAGTCAACTCTTCTCATGAGGTGGTCAAAGTACTGGAGTTTCAGCTTTAGCATCATTCCTTCCAAAGAACACCCAGGGCTCATCTCCTTCAGAATGGACTGGTTGGATCTCCTTGCAGTCCAAGGGACTCTCAAGAGTCTTCTTCAACACCACAGTTCAAAAGCATCAATCCTTCGGCACTCTGCCTTCTTCACAGTCCAACTCTAACATCCATATATGACCACTGGAAAAACTATAGCCTTGACTAGATGGACCTTTGTTGGCAAAGTAGTGTCTCTGCTTTTCAATATGCTATCTAGGTTGATCGTAACTTTCCTTCCAAGGAGTAAGCATATTTTAATTTCATGGCTGCAATCACCATCTGCAGTGATTTTGGAGCCACCAAAAATAAAGTCTGGCACTGTTTCCACTGTTTCTTCATCGATTTCCCATGAAGTGATGGGACCAGCTTCCATGATCTTCGTTTTCTGAATGTTGAGATTTAAGCCAACTTTTTCACTCTCCTCTTCACTTTCATCAAGAGGCTTTTTAGTTCCTCTTCACTTTCTGCCATAAGTGTGGTGTCATTTGCATATCTGAGATTATTGATATTTCTCCCAGCAATCTTGATTCCAGCTTATGCTTCTTCCAGCCCTGTGTTTCTCATGATGTACTCTGCATATAAGTTAAATAAGCAGGGTGACAATACACAGCCTCGATGTACTCCTTTTCCTACTTGGAACCAGTCTGTTGTTTAAAGAAAGTCAATAAAATTCAGTTGCTATTTCCCTCCATGGTGGGACAGGGCAATTGAAATTGGTTCTCCTCATTCCCAAGAGATATGTACTCAATATAAGAATGTCTTTGATAAAAACAAATTAACAAAGAAGGAAAGAAAACAATGTCTACACTATACATTTGATCAACAATGTCTTCTGTGAAAGCTCTTGATCCAATGGGGAAAATGTAGAATGATTTCAGCCTAGAATTGAACCTGAGAATATGAAATGATAGAACGTCATGTATCTGCCCTCAGAGGAACAGAACGTGAGACTGATCTCTGTTAAATACCTAATTTACAGAAGATCAAGCATTATTTCCTGATCCATGAACATCCACCAAGAATCTCTCTCCATCTTCAAGCTCAAAAACTTACTGCTTGAACTCTGGTCAGACTCCTTACTCTTTGTACTCCTTGACTGTAAATACAGCCTAATCCAAATCCTAAAAAGACTTTACTACAACATGTGTTTCCCAACTTTCAACCCCTCTGCTATTCCTGAATGATGCCAATTTCAAGTAATTAGAGCTTGCCTCAGTTTACTACTACCCAACTGCAGGAAGAGTTCTGAGATACTTATTCCCTAAGGAATTAAGCACTGCTGCTGGCATAATATACTGTCCCACTCAAATGAACTCACAAATTAATCTTCCATAGTGTAAGCTGGGGAGAGGAGAAATAAATTCCCTTTCATTTTTTGTTTGTTTTTTTTTTCTTAACAACCTAAATGTCCATTGACAGATGAATGAATAAAGAGGTTATGGTACATATACATAATAGAATATTACTCAGTTATAAAAAGGAAAAAATCTGAGTCAGTATAACTGAAGTGGATGAAACTAGAGCTTGTGAGTTAAGTGAGTCAGAATGAGAAAAACTTAGAAAAACATTACTGATTAATCTATTTGCAGGGCAGGAATAAAGACACAGACATAAAGAATGGACGTGTGGACACACAGGGGAAGGATGGGAGGGAACAAATTGAGAGAGTGGCACTGACATATCTGCACTGCCATGTATAAAATAGATGGCTAGTGGGAAGCTGCTATAGAACACAGGGAGCCCAGCCAAGGTGCTCTGTGATAACCTAGGGGGTGGAAGGGAGGCTCACAGGGGAAAAGATATATACTTATGGCTGGTTTACATTGTTGTATGGCAGAAACCAACACGACATTGTAAATCAATCATCCTCCAACTGAATTTTTTAAAATCTATATGATATTGTCAAGGTTTCCTCCATTTGTAAGCCCCTACCTTGTTTTCTTTTAAAGCATTATTAATAATTATATATATAAATAGCTGTTCTCATCCACATTGTAGCCTCTAGGCCCTAGTGAGTAACTGAAGATGACTAGACTGAACTGAGACATGCTGTCAATATAAAGTGCATCTGAGGTCTTGAAGATTTAGTGTGAAAAGCTATAAAATAACTCATTAATAATTTTATGTTGATTACATGTTGAAAGGATATTTTGGATATATTAGAGTAAAATATATAATAAAAATTCTTTTCACCTGTTTCTTTCTGCTTTTTATGTAGTCACTGGAAAATTTTAAATTATATATGTGATTTATGTTTAATTTCTATTGGATATTGCTTATATAAAGATGTGTGCCTCATTAAAGCACTTTTATCCTCATTTAATCTATAAGAGACTGATCATTCACCAAACTGAGGTTAACAATTGTCTCTTGATCACACTAGCAGCAAAAACAGATCCAGAGTTTGCTACCTACAAGTATCCTCTATGTAAAAATTGAAGGATAACATCAATCCCTTTTGATAAACAATGGACTTTGGTCTCAAACAGGCAAACTTTAACACAAAGCACCCCCCCCCTTTTTTTTTCTAAAACTTTATATTTCTCTTAAAGCAATTTTTCAATTTTTAAGTCAGAACAGCAAAGACAGATGGAAAGAAAAGGAAATCTCACTGCTCAGAAGGCTCAGTGGGGCCCACGCCTAGGAAATAAATGGTGCTGCAGGAGAGTGAAACAAACAGCACTGCGAGAGAAAGCCCTATTGTAACAAACCAAAGAGGGGAAAAAAGGGAAAAAAAAAAAGTCCTTTTCTTCAAAGAAAATAAAGTACTTGAGCTGACTGCCTGGTAATTTGCTTCAAACCCTTCTTCCCTTCCCGAGCTTGGTAGAGACTAATTACTCACATCTTACATTTTGCTATGACAAACTGAGGGGAGACAAGCTTCCCAGAACACCTGCCACATCCTTCTTGCATCAGCAGTGATAAAGTAAGATTAGGCTGTTGTCATCCTATCCCAAAGTCATCCTCCTGTGTGTGTCATTCATTCCTGGCCAGAACCCATGATGTCCTGTCTCATTGTCCTGGGTGAACCCAGAATGTGGGGCAGACAAAAAGTTGGGGCTGGGATCAAAATGTTTGTCTCAGGAGACTAAGTTTCCCCACAGATGGTATTTAGATTTTACACAGAGTTGCTTTGGATCAAATTTAGTGTATCTTCCAATCATATGTGTGTGTGTGTGTGTGTGTGTGTGTGTGTGTGTGTGTGTGTGTGTTAGTTACTCAGTTGTGTCTGACTCTTTGCTACCCCATGAACTGTAGCCCACATGGATCTTCTGTCCATAGGATTCTCCAGGCAAGAATACTGGAGTGTGCTGCCATGCCCTCCTCCAAGGAATCTCCCCAACCCAGGAATCAAACCAGCATCTCCTACATTGCAGGCTGATTCTTTACCCACTGAGCCACCTGGGAAGCCTAATGCTAAGACTCAATAAATTTATGGCAAGGAAATTCGGCAGAGGAAAAACAACCTTTCAAACTTCCAGATGGTGGGCCTGTCCATCCCCCACTCCTTCTGCCTCTGGCCATCGCTTCTGAGATGACTATTCCACTGCTGATGAGGTGTCCTTTCCGGGTTCTGAGATAATAGAGTCTCAAAGGCTGAAGATAAAACAGCAAGCTCAGGCTATAAAAAAGCAGCCTTGATAATGGAGCTCAACGGAGATAGCTGTGCCAGGAAATATTTAGGTGTTGAACGTGATTTCAAAGGTCAATAAATATGCCACGTGGATGCATCCTGACACTGAACCCACAGTGAGAGCAGGATGAGGAACCAGACTGTTTTCCTGACTCTGTGCTAAAAGAGTTTAACAGTGTCCCTTTGAGTTATTCTTGTAATTGGACATTTTTTGCAGCAAGTTAACATTCTTTAAACTTTTGCTTCTTTTTTTTTTTGTTTAATAATTGAAGATTTTCTCTGAAGCATGACAAGGTGCAATAAATCACACAGTCTTTATATTTATTTACATTATTTTACTTGTCATAGACATTTGGGGCTAGAGAATTCAAGTTGTTATCTGGAGGCCTATTTTCCTCTCATTTTGAAGTCCTCTGTGCTCAGCCCAGTACTAAGTACTATGGTATATGAAAAGTAAGGCAAAGACACAGTTCCTGCCCTTGAAGAGCCTTGATATGGTTGAAGAGACATGTGTATTCACGAATAGCTCAGCATTTTGCCCACATGGCAAAAGGCCTTATCTACCCTGCCTTTGCTTGCTTTGCTATCTTCCTTGCCATCTCACAGACACTCAGGCTCTGACCATTTCAGCACTATAGGTTAGCTCTTTCCTTCAGTCACCCACACCAATGGATTCAGGAGTCTTGTCAAGAAGATGCTTCACGGTGAAATCTAAACCTAACCTTGTTTCTGACCTTCAGTATCACATGTCCTCCTGCAATTCCTACCAACACATCTTAAACTAGCACATCCATAATCAAAGTTCTTTCCACTTTTAATTGTCTTCTGTTGTTGTTCAGTCACTGAGTCATGTCCAACTCTTTGCAACCCCATGGATGCTCAAAGTCATGTCCAGTAAGTTTGTGTTGCTATCTAACCATCTCATCCTCTGTCGTCCCCTTCTCCTTTGCCTTCAATCTTTCCCAGCGTCAAGGTCTCTTTCAATGAGTCAGCTCTTCACACAAGGTGGCCAAAGTATTGGAGCTTCAGCTTCAGCATCAGTCCTTCCAATGAATATTCAGGGTTGATTTCCTTTACGATTGACTGGTTTGATCTCCTTGTTGTCCAAGGACTCTCCAGTGTCTTCTCCAGCACCACAGTGCAAAAGCATCAATTTTTTAGCTCTCAGCCTTCTTTATGGTCCAGCTCTCACATCTGTACATGACTACTGGAAAAACCACAGCTATGACTATTCAGACTTTTGTTGGTGAAGTGCTAGGTGCATATATTACTGTCACCTAGCTTCTGAGTGTGCTTTATATCTCACCAGATATGTACACTTGGGCAAGTCATGTTTCTTCTCTAAAGTTCAGATTTGTCACAGGGAATTTGGATTACTAGCATCCATCTGACTCTATCCCTCCTTTAATCCATTTTCTAGGAAACCAATGGAAAATAATAAGACAGTGAAATTAGATACAAGCATCACTACTGTTGTTATTGTGATGGTAGGTACACATTTGTCCACAGATCATTTTTCAGCTCCTAACTGGTCTCCCATCTCTAGAAGATCTGACACATTTTCACTCCTATTCATATCACTCCTCTACCAAGTAACTACAAAGAATTTATCCTGGATTTCAGCTTTATCTCCCAAGTATCAGACTGAGCCTAAATTGTACCTACAGCTTGGCTTCAGATGTGTCTCAGCATCCATATGGAAATGCTTAGGCCAAACAATCTTATTTATTTACAGTAGGGTAAGAAAAATTGATGCTTTTGAACTGTGGTGTTGGAGAAGACTCTTGAGAGTCCCCTGGACTGCAAGGAGATCCAACCAATCCATTCTGAAGGATATCATCCCTGGGATTTCTTTAGAAGGAATGATGCTAAAGCTGAAACTCCAGTACTTTGGCCACCTCATGTGAAGAGTTGACTCATTGGAAAAGACTATGATGCTGGGAAGGATTGGGGGCAGGAGGAAAAGGGGACGACAGAGGATGAGATGGCTGGCTGGCATCACCGACTAGTTGGACATGAGTTTGAGTGAACTCCGGGAGTTGGTGATGGACAGGGAGGCCTGGTGTGCTGCGATTCATGAGGTCGCAAAGAGTCAGACAAGACTGAACGACTGAACTGAACTGAACTGAACTGAACTGAAGGAGTGTTTTGGGAAAGACTTACCAAGAAGAGAGGATCAGGCAGACACATTTGACTCTCATAATGCCTTCACCATGAGAGCAAAGGAGGGATGCTGAATGCAACACCATGATCATCTCACAAAACCTGCCCCAACCCTGTCACTCAGATTCAGAGAAAGAGAAAGCTGTCTAGTCACAGAAACTTCTTGTTCAGTAGAAAAGCATTGGAAAAGTACGTCTCAAGCAGGGGCCGTCCCAATTAAGTAGGTGCCTTGGCACTCCTTTGGAAATCCTCTCACAGGATGTAAGTTGGAGTAGGGAGATCCATCTTTCTCTCATCTTCCCTGCACATGCTTCTACATAGTCCAGATTCAGGTCTAGAGGGCTGTCATGTGAGCACTGGTAACATTGCCCATCTGCAAGCTACATATCAAAGGTAATGCCCTCTCAAAGACTTCAGTGGACTCCTTACTAGAAATTGGAGTTGCAGCATGGGCCTACCCACCAGCCCTCATGAGGTACCCCTTAAACTTGCAGAAACTTTTGAGGTGGCATGAAGGATAGGGAGTTTGCAGAAAGCCCTACATCAGCAGAGGTGGTCAGAAACTAGTGAGATGCAAATTTTTATTTCTAAAGGGAATCCACAATTATAGTTCAAATGCATGATTAAAGATATCCAGGTTGCAGTTATAGGTCCTCCAGTCACATCCAGATATTCCCATGTACAAAAACACAGTTTAAATACAATGAGCTACACATATACTAGCCAAATAAATGTTGAATGAACTCCAGATTTCTGATGTCATATCAGCATTCTGTGTGGCCCATTTTAAAGGTCCATGGAAAACCATCCCCTTCATAGATACCTAAAGTCTAAATATGTATACACAGAAAGGAAGAAAGAAAAAAAATTCCCAGATAGTTTGCCATGGAGGATAAAATGAGCACACTTTGAGACTGTTCTTCTTGCGTAAAGAATGATGTCTCCATAAAGCTTTTGATTTTTTTTTAGTCTTATAATATCTTTTTCGCATTTAATCCGAAAGAATACTTAATTTTTACCTCAAAGAAACAGAAAGGGGTCTATAATTGGGACCAAGAATAAACAAATTCTGGATAGATTTCAGCTGGAGAAGTTTGGACGAAATGGTGGGATGAGACAGATGGCCATGGGCCTCAATGAGGCAGCACAAGTACCTAAGGCTGATGGTCCAAAGGGGTATGGGAGGAAAGAGTGGGCAGAGCATATTGGAAGGTGAGATATGATTCCAAAGCTGTTAGGTAGCAGCACATGTTTGTTCGTCCTAAAAAGAAGTCTGCATGGTAAATGTTATCATCACCATTTTATGGAGAGAAAAAAAAATTAAAAACTAAAATTGAGATGACATGAGCAGCACTCAGACATGCAGTCGGCAGTGAACTAGCTTATGAACTTCAGAATATTTTGATCCAAAGGACTGTGCCACCTCATTACCCTTATACTGTGCCGAGAAAGTCAATGTTTCTCTTTAATTCTCAGAGGAATCTTGAGATATTGACTCTAATTTATCGCTGATGAAACAAATGCAGAGACATCAAGTTACTTGTTTTATCTCACATAACCAGAAACTGGAAAAGCTTACATTTAAACCCATCCTTGACCTGAAAATCTCAGTTCTTTATTCTTCCTCAAACCTTTGCTCTAGGTAAAAAACAGCTTGCAATAGACTGCTCCCCTAACACCACATGCATGCCTATCACTGGCTGGTGGGAAAAGTTTAGTAAATAAACTCCAGCAAATAACTTCCTCCATAGCTGCTTTTTGCTGCATTCCTGATTTTATGAGGTGAATGAAAGAACCTTAATACTTTATTTAAAGCATAAATAAAGTGTATACCCAGAGGGACAAAGCTTCTTCGTTTATCTCCAACTGTCCCCCTGTGAGAAGGTTAAAACACATTTTAAAGTATCATTGAGACATAGCTTATATGTGAGAAAAAGAGTGATTAATGGTTATAATCACTGGTTAGAGAATCTCTGCTTTTGCCTTGAGCTTAAGCCAAGAACACCAAGGTAAGCATGTTCTGCTACATAATTCAAACACTTGGAGCTTTTCCTGCTGCCTTCTCCATTTGAAAGCAATGTCCCTGACCACTTGTTAGTACCCATTAATAGTGCTGAACTGTGAGTCATCTCCTTGGCAGAGGAGAAAGTTTCACTGATGCCCATTCATGCAGCTTGAGGACCTGCATTTATGAGCTGCTGGTGAAATTCAATGTCAAATTCTTGACTTTCCCCAAACCAGATGTTAAGACACAAGAGGCTAGAGAATAAATATTCAAGAACTCAAGCCCCTACTGGTCTTTCCTCTTAATAAAATAAAATGGAGCTATCCACCTCTTTCACTTAGTAGAAAAATATAAACGTTCACCACAATGAGCTAGACTAAAATTTTATACATTACCTTATGTAAAATAGACAGCCAGTGGGAATTTGTTGTATGATGCAGGGGACTCAAACTCGGTGCTCTGCGACAACCTAGAGCAGTGGCATGGGGTGTGGGGAAGGTTCAACAGGAAGAGGACATACATATACGTGTGGTTGGTTCATGTTGATGTATGGCAGAAACCAACACACGTTTGTAAAGAAATTATCCTCCCATTAAAAATAAACATATTATAATTTTTATATTGTTTTGAAGAAATTAAAACCCAATTTCAGTTCTGCCACTGAACTTGAGTGAGTCATGAGTTGTTTCGACTGCAACTTTTGTGTGTACATATATATATATATACACACACACACACGTTCATATTTATATGCTGCTGCTTGGTCACTTCAGTTGTGTCCAACTCTGTGAGACCCTAAGGACTGCAGCCTGCCAGGCTTCTCTGTCCATGGGATATGGGATTCTCTAGGCAAGAGTACTAGGGATTCCATGCCCTCCTCCAGGGGATCTCCCTCACCCAGGGATTGAACTTGGGTGTCTTGTATTGCAGGCAGATTCTTTACCACTGAGCCACCAAAGAGTATATGTGTGTGACACAACACACACACAACTGACCTCATAAAATGCAGCTGAAACCAGATGTAAATACTTTGTAAAAGATAATGTTAATGACATCCATATGCTCCTAAAAGCATTTTTGCAACATTGATCCCACTAGATTTTCATATCAGTCCTCTGAACTACAAAGGGTCATGAGAACACTATATCTCAAGAAGATAACTTCTCAGTTACCAAAGAAATTAAGTCTGAATTCATTGCTTATCTATGCAAGCCAAATGGTATTCTGGATTTAGAACACCAGTCTTCTACTGGAGAATTCTTTTTGCTATCCATACTGAAACTCAAGTAGAAAAGAAATCAGAAAACCTGGGTTCTAGCCTCAGCTCTGATAATTAGAAAAATCTCTTAACTTATGGCTGTTAGGTGGCTCAGACTCAGGCCAGACCCAATGCTAAGGATTGAAGCATAGCAATAAGCAAGAAAACTGTAGTTTCTTCCTTCACTGATCCCATAGCCCAGAGGGAAAAATATTAATAGGTATAGAGTAAATACTCCAATACTCTGGCCATCTGATGCAAAGGACTGAATTACTGCAAAAGACCCTGATGCTAGGAAACACTGAAGGCAGGAGGAGAACGGAACAACCAAGGATGAGAAGATTGGATGGCATAACAGACTGGAAACGAGTTTGAGTAAGCTCCAGGAGTTGGTGCTAGACAGAAAACCCTGGTACACTGCAGTTCATGGGGTCAGAAAGATTGGGACATGATTGAGAGACTGAACTGAACTGATAGAGTAAATAATTGCAACAAAGTACAAAGAGTCTATATGCTATGGGAATGCACAGCAAAAGAACATCATTTAGACAGAACTTCAGGAAAGATCTTCCTAGAAAGTGATGTTTAAGGTAGACTTTAATGATAACTGGGAACAAGCTGGGGAAAAAAATGAAGAAAGAACCAAATGAGTATTTCCTAAGGAATGAAAGACCTGTGTCAAGTGCCTGAAGCTGAAGAGAACGTGGCAGTTTCAAATTAGCACTTTCTCCACTCTGATTCTTTCCATCTCAGACTCAAGACCAAGCTAACAAAGGCATCCAGTGTTTTAGTAGCTCTATACACTATCTTCAGTTCAGTTCAGTAGCTCAGTTGTGTCTAACTCTTTGTGATCCCATGAATCACAGTGCGCCAGGCCTCCCTGTCCATCACCAACTCCTGGAGTTTACTCAAACCCATGTCCATCGCATTGGTGATGCCATCCAACCATCTCATCCTCTGTCGTCCCCTTCTCCTCCTGCCCCCAATCCCTCCCAGCATCAGAGTCTTTTCCAATGAGTTAACTCTTCACATGAGGTGGCCAAAGTACTGGAGTTTCAGCTTTAGCATCAGTCCTTCCAATGAACACCCAGGAATGATCTCCTTTAGAATGGACTGGTTGTATCTCCTTGCATTCCAAGGGACTCTCAAGAGTCTTCTCCAACAGCACAGTTCAAAAGCATCAATTCTTATCCATTCCTTTGCTGACAGACCAAAAAGAATGCATTTGAATCAGTTCTAATGAGGTGGATGAAACTGGACCCGATTATACAGAGTGAAGTTAGCCAGAAAGAAGAACACCCAATGCAGTATACTAACACATATATATGGAATTTAGAAAGATGGTAACAATAACCTTGTATGCGAGATGAGACAGCAAAAGAGACACAGATGTATAGAACAGTCTTTTGGACTCTGTAGGAGAGGGAGAGAGTGGAATGTTTTGGGAGAATGGCATTGAAACATGTATAATATCATATAAGAAATGAATCATCAGTCTAGGTTCGATGCAGGATACAGGATGCTTGGGAGTGGTGCACTGGGATGACCCAGAGAGGTGGTATGGGGAGGGAGGAGGGAGGGGGTTCAGGATTATGAACATGTGTACACCCGTGGTGGATTCATGTTGATGTATGAGTCGCTCAGTCGTGTCTGATTCTTTGTGACCCATCAGCTATACATTCTGTGGAGTTCTCCAGGCCAGAATACTGGCTGTCTCTTATACACATCTAGATGTGTATAAGAGACAGCGATGCAGGATACAGGATGCTTGGGAGTGGTGCACTGGGATGACCCAGAGAGGTGGTATGGGGAGGGAGGAGGGAGGGGGTTCAGGATTATGAACATGTGTACACCCGTGGTGGATTCATGTTGATGTATGGCAAAACCAATACAGTATTGTAAAGAAAAATAAAGTAAAATTTTTAAAAAAGCATCAATTATTTGGCTCTCAGCTTTCTTCACAGTCCAACTCTCACATCCATACATGACCACTGGAAAAACCATAGTCTTGACTAGACAGACCTTAGTTGGCAAAGTAATGTCTCTGCTTTTTAATATGCTATCTAGGTTGGTCATAACTTTCCTTCCAAAAAGTAAGCATCTTTTAATTTCATTGCTGCAGTCACCATCTGCAGTGATTTTGGATCCCCAAAAAATAAAGTCTGACACTGTTTCCACTGTTTCCCCATCTATTTCCCATGAAGTCATGGGACCGAATACCATGATCTTCCTTTTCTGAATGTTGAGATTTAAGCCAACTTTTTCACTCTCTTCTTTCATTTTCATCAAGAGGCTTTTTAGTTCCTCTTCACTTTCTGCCATAAGGGTGGTGT
>SJYX01006670.1:107564-137075 GCA_006410675.1 Oreotragus oreotragus | reverse complement strand
TCCAGGTCGTGAAGATCTTTTTTGTACAGTTCTTCTGTGTATTCTTGCCACCTCTTCTTAATATCTTCTGCTTCTGTTAGGTCCAGACCATTTCTGTCCTTTATTGAGCCCATCTTTGCATGAAATGTTTCCTTGGTATCTCTAATTTTCTTGAAGAGATCTCTAGTCTTTCCTCTTCTGTTGTTTTCCTCTGTTTCTTTGCGCTGATCACTGAGGAAGGCTTTCTTATCTCTCCTTGCTATTCTTTGGAACTCTGCATTAATAAATAGACTTTATTAATATTCATAAAATGTATGTAAACAAATTAATAATCTAATTAAATAGATAAAACATATAATCAGAATTAAAACCTGTTTTGGTTGTTGGTGGTTTTGGCAGATGTAAATGTGATCTGTCAAAATGAGTACAGTTTTCTAATACCTATCAAATTCTGTACTTATACCTCACCTTGTTCAGCCAGCTCTGGTCCATCTAACTACATGTTGGCTTATTTCTATAGGGCACTTTATTAGAAAGGACCCAGGATGTCCTCTATCCTTGAATCTTAAAACACTGTGACCTCAGTCATGGCTGGAGTTCAAACGACTTTAATGTCTAGCAGGATTTTTCTTAACATTCTTTTGAATTGAAAATAATGTCCCTCCTAAATGAAGGCAAGACCTAGATTCTTTGTGTATCTGCATATTTAAAAACCACTAATACTACATTCACCTTATCACCACCCCACCCTGTCACAAGCTTCCATTGTGGAAAAAAAATATTTGGACCAGTTCCCTAATTTGGAAAAAAACACTTATCATATGAGACCACTGACAAAATTTTCCATATGGACCAATAACCCTATGAAAGGGTCATGAAAGGGTATTGCTTCTCAAATAAAGAGACAAAAATGAATGATCAATGTCTTTTTTTATGTTTGTAAATTTCATTTCCTATTTCTAAGATAAACTGTGCATGCATGCTAAGCCACTTCAGTCATGTCCAGTTCTTTGTGACCCTATGTACTGTAGTCCACCAGACTCCCCTATCCATGGGATTCTCCAGGCAAGAATACTGGAATAGATTGTAATGCCCTCCTCCAGGGGATCTTCCCAACCCAAGGATGGAACCCACATCTCTATGTCACCTGCACAGGCAGGTTCTTTACCACTATCACCACCTGGGAAGCCCTAAAATAGATTACTTTAACTAAATATTCCTTTAGCAATTTTGGTTAAAATCTTCTCCATCAGCTTAAATGAATTGAGGATTGCACAATGCTAGGGGTCTTGATTTTCTGCCCTAATTAAAGTAACAACATGGATTTGAAAAGTTCACAGTGATTGGTCTTGTGCCAGTTTTCATTTTTGTTGAGTTCCCCCTTTAATGGCAGGTAAGCCACCACAGCTGTGGGGGCCAGATCCTCTTCCTCTTGTTGGAGGACTCATTATGTTAGATAGGACATTTGTCATGGAAAGTAAGAAAAGTCTCAATGTAATTTAGCTCATTAAAAATAAAGGTATTTCCCAGACATATAACTGAAATGTAACAGTGAGAAAGACCTTGAGGTCTGTTTGTCCAGGACTCGAGTGTCATTTCTCTGGGATTCTATTGTCTGAATCCTCTTTTATCTATATCCATTATCTTTTAACTGCCTTCCTTAGTTACAGCACAGGAAAGTTGCCATCAGCAACTTGCGCTACTGATTCCTCCTCAGTATCAAAAGGGGCCTTCCCAGGTGGTGCTAGGAGTAAAGAACAGCCAGATATAAGAGACACAAGCTTGATCCCTGGGTCAGGAAGATTCCCTGGAAGAAGCCATGGCAACTCACCCCAGTATTCTTGCCTGGAGAATCCAATGGACAGAAAAGTCTGGTTGTCTACAGTCTGTGTGATCACAGAGAGTCAGACACAACTGATCGATTAACACTTTCACTTTACAGGTCTCCAGAAATTGTCACTACACACACATTCAGAGAACTGGAAGTAGGTTAAACTCAAGGTTATAACCAACTGGGATTAAGGGATGTGGAAAATTATTAAATTTTCTTTTTTTTCCCCTTACTAATGAACAATTGCCATATCACTACCATCAAAAGAATAAAAATACAGGTCTCTCTGGTAAAGAAGGACATCCTAACTTTACAGATGCCAAGCCACAGATTACCCACTTTGTCATGGTCAGTTTGCTGTTAATGCCCAAATCATGAAATATCACTCTTCCTTTTTTTTTTTTTTCAATTCTTCTGTAAACTCATGTAGTGAATGTTCCTTTGTAGTTTTCTTCAGCACAGATTATTATGTAAATGTAAAAGTGAAAGTGATAATTGCTCAGTTGTCCTATTCTTTGCGACCCATGGACTGTAGCCTGCCAGGCTCCTTTTCCATGGAATTCTTCAGGCAAGAATAATGGAGAGGATAGCCATTCTCTTCTCCAGGACATCTTCCTGACCCGGTGATCAAACCTCAATCTCCTGCACTGCAGGCAGATTCTTTACTTTCTGAGCCACCAGGGAAGTTCTATTACATAAATAGTTCATAGTTATTCTTAGTTTTCCTTTGAATGTAAACAGCTCCAGTGACACCTTAAATATTAGTTGGCTTGATTTTTTTAAACCTATTTTCATCGTGTATATTTTCAAAAGACAACAAGTCATCTGGTTAAGATAAAATCAAAACATTGCCCTCCCCACAGAGCAATGAAAGAACAGAGAATTAGAAGGACACTTGGAAAAATTTGTGATGTTGTGCTTATTAAGTAAGCATTTTTAATCCTTGATTTAAGAGATTATTTATTCTCATTTTGTCTAAAATGAAAATAAAAAAGACAGTCAATAAATGAAATTAGTTTAATAAATTGTGGTACCACTATTGAATTGAATATGAACTATTGTAAATTGTAATGAAATGCTTAATTTTACAAGATTATCAAATGTGTATGTGGAAGAAGGTAGAGGCAATGAAGGATCTCCTTTTTCATTCCCCCAATTACTATCCAGCTTGAGTGACTCCTCTGTCCTTGGAATTCCCCAGGCAAGAATACTGGAGTGGGTAGCCATTTCCTTCCCCCGGGGGATCTTCCCTACCCAGGGATTGAACTCAGGTCTCCTGCATTTCAGGCATATTCTTTACCATCTCAGCCACCAGGCAAGCCCACAAGAGTAAATGAGGAAGATTTATACAACGGGACATGAAGAAAAACAGGCAAAATCAAAGCCTCCCAAATGAGCAGAACAAAACCAGGACCTGAGAAGGGACACAGGTGATGTAGGCTCAGAGAGATTCCCAGAATGGGTAGAGGCCCTTTCCGGCATGGGCTGGAACTGTCCAATGTAAGAAATCCTCCCCACAATCAGTCCCACTTTCCTTCAAGCAAAGATGGAGTTTTTTTCATTCTCTGAGTGCTGCCAGGTGCCCAATTCCCACGTCCCTGAAAGGCAGGGGGAGCAAGAAAAGATGTTTCAGGAAAGGATGCAAAATGGAAGCAAAGCAAGCCCAAAAGGGATGCAGGAGATCAGGCCTCCTGGGAATATTTGGGAAGATATTTGGAAAAATATTCATGGAAGAGAGAAGCAGGAAAGTGTGGAGAGACTGTTCCCCCATCTGTCAGCCCATCTCATCTCTTGATTTTGTCCTTTGCCTCAAATATAGGAAAATGATCAATGTTTGATATGTACAGTCTGATGGTAGCACCTGAACTGATTAATTCTTCCAACTGAATCCAGTTGCAAATATCCCTGAAAATTCAATTCAGTTCAGTTCAGCTGTTCAGTCATGTCCGACTCTTTGTGACCCCATGAATCAGAGCACGCCAGGCCTCCCTGTCCATCACCAACTCTCGAGGTTCACTCAGACTCACATCCATTGAGTCCGTGATGCCATCCAGCCACCTCATCCTCTGTCATCCCCTTCTCCTCCTGCCCTCAATCTCTCCCAGCATCAGGGACTTTTCCAATGAGTCAACTTTTCGCATGAGGTGGCCAAAGTATTGGAGTTTCAGCTTCAGCATCAGTCTTTCCAAAGAACACCCAGGACTGATCTCCTTTAGGATGGACTGGTCAGATCTCCTTGCAGTCCAAGGGATCCTCAAGAGACTTCTCCAACACCACAGTTCAAAAACATCAATTCTTCGGCACTCAGCCTTCTTCACAGTCTAACTCTCACATCCATACATGACCACAGGAAAAACCATAGCCTTTACTAGATGGACTTTTGTTGGCAAAGTAATACCTCTGCTTTTCAATATACTATCTAGGTTGGTCATAACTTTCCTTCCAAGGAGTAAGCGTCTTTTAATTTCATGGCTGCAATCACCATCTGTAGTGATTTTGGAGCCCCTCCAAAATAAAGTCTGACACTGTTTCCACTGTTTCCCCATCTATTTCCCATGAAATGATTAAACCAGATGCCATGATCTTAGTTNACTTTTCGCATGAGGTGGCCAAAGTATTGGAGTTTCAGCTTCAGCATCAATCTTTCCAAAGAACACCCAGGACTGATCTCCTTTAGGATGGACTGGTCAGATCTCCTTGCAGTCCAAGGGATTCTCAAGAGACTTCTCCAACACCACAGTTCAAAAACATCAATTCTTCGGCACTCAGCCTTCTTCACAGTCTAACTCTCACATCCATACATGACCACAGGAAAAACCATAGCCTTTACTAGATGGACTTTTGTTGGCAAAGTAATACCTCTGCTTTTCAATATACTATCTAGGTTGGTCATAACTTTCCTTCCAAGGAGTAAGCGTCTTTTAATTTCATGGCTGCAATCACCATCTGTAGTGATTTTGGAGCCCCTCCAAAATAAAGTCTGACACTGTTTCCACTGTTTCCCCATCTATTTCCCATGAAATGATTAAACCAGATGCCATGATCTTAGTTTTCTGAATGTTGAGCTTTAAGCCAACTTTTTCACTCTCCTCTTTCACTTTCATCAAGAGGCTTTTTAGTTCTTTAGTCAAAAAAGTTGAATTTGTGAGCTTATATCTTACCATTTTAAATGAAAAAAAAAAAGAAAAAGAAAAAACCACCCATAGTACAGTAGGGCTCTACCTCAATCCCCCAAACCATGCTCTAAAACCCATGAACACCCAGATTTAAGTAGGAAACTGTCATGTTAAAATAGAAAATTCTTTAAAACTTGACTTTCTGATTAGCACACAATGAATGTGTTGTTTAAAACTTTTTTCTCTTATTGTATGACACACATGACCCAGTGCTGCCTCTTTTTGCACCTGCAACATCTGTGACCTGTGCTCTCTTTGAAAAAAATATATAATTCTCATCTTTTACCAGTCGTGCTCAGTATGTCACTAGACTTAGCCTATGTGTAGTTTTATTAATGGATTCATATTGAGATTTCGGAATGCATATATCAATTTTTCTTATACAAAATTTGGCTGAAAAATGTTGCACCAATTGATATTGGATCATTAAAACCCAAGAATTGTTCTATTAAGAAAATGTTAATCAGAGACAAAATATTCAGGATTTACCTGCAATACCTTAGGTACTATTTAGAAAAAATCATAAAGATAATAAAATGTTGCTTGTTGTATAATACAGTGCTTTATGCACATTTATTGCTCAGTCCCATCCTTTTTGAAGACTGAAATGCTCAGCATCTCTCTGTAGCCAACTTCCCAGGGAACTTTCCCCAGACTTTTAAACCCATACACATGATCTTTTTCTGAAAGTCACTGACTACCACAAGTGGAAAGAACACTATTTTTTAATTGAAGAAGCAAAGAATTTTTCAAGGCAAATGTGGGAAACAGTTCTGTGTGGAGCTCTGGCATTTCTGAACTTCATGTAATCAGAGACACTCACTGCCCTCTCTTCTGGACGACCATTGCAAGGAAGTCTGTGTGGTGAAGAGCCTTTAAAAACAGAAAGCCCATCTCTTTCCAAAGCAATGATAGGTTTGCTTACAGTTTTGAAAAACGGAGACAGTACTTTCATCCAGAGAAAGTAAGTCAGGCCTGGTCACTCTCCAATACAAGAAAGATGTCTCTTTCTGAAGTAACGAGCAGGCTAGCTTATGGCCCATCAGAAAGATCCAGGTTGTTTGTGCTCCTGTAGCATAATTATAGGAGATATTCCTCTCCTGTAATATAACCCACTATGTGTGAAAGCACCTGTTTGGGTCCATCTATATCCACATCATGGGACTAGGGTTTAGGGGGAATTGAGCTGAATATTGTGAGACTCATAATGCCTCAAATATTATACTAAAGTTCTTTGCCTTCTTTCTATGCAATCGCAGGGGGCAACAAGGCTACTAGGAAAAATTTGAGACAGCTCATGGTCTTTGACATGAAATATAGTAATTTTTGTAGCACATTGGAAGAAAATAACTTTAACTGAAGGGTCTTGAGTCTTATTTGCTGATTTCTTTCTATTGTTGTTTCCATTCTATTTTCCTTTACAAGAAATAGATTCCTTGTTCTTTTCAAAATTGCACCTGTCAGACTTGCTATCCTGCCCTTTTCCTCTAGAAGTCCTCCCCTCCCATCCTTCTCTTCATCTCATACAGTGTCTCTCTTTCTCCCTCCATGCCCTTAAAGGTCCACAGACTGCAGCCTGACATGTTGTTTATCTACATTGTACCAGGGAGAGTCCCATCATTCTTACCTTAGGGAAAGTTGAGCATTCCAAGAGGCTCTAACAGAAAAATATATTTTAGCCAAAGATTCTACTGCAATATCTGTTAACATGAAATACTGTGGACTTTAAGAGGTCATAGATTAGGAAATCCTATAAGAAAACACATTTGGGAAAAAAAATCAACCAGAACACTTAAGCTATGTGAGTTTAGTACATATAGACAATGAAATATATTGTATATATATTGTATACTTATTTGCTCCGTCACGTCTGACTCTTTGTGACCCCATGGACTGACTATAGCCTGCCAAGCTCCCCTGTCCATGAAATTTTCTAGGCACGAATACTGGAGAAGTTTGCCATTTCCTCCTCTGGGGGATCTTCCTGACCCAAGATCAAATCCATGTCTTTTGTGTTTCCTGCATTGACCCAGGCAGTCTTTACTACTGTACCACCATACTAAGCCATAGAAAAAGAAAGAACGGATGCCATTTGAAGCAACATGCATGGAACTAGAGATTATAATATTAAATGAAATTAGCCAGAGAAAGACAAACATCATATGAAATCATTTATATGTGGACTCTAAAAAAATGATACGAATAAACTTATTTACAAAACAGAAACAGACTCACAGACAAACAAAACACTCATGGTTACCAAAGGTGGAGAGGAGGTATAAATTAGGAGTATGGGTTTAAAGTATACAAATTACTGTATATAAAATAGATAATCAACAAAGGCCTACTTTATAGTATGAGGAACTCTACTCAATAATCTGTAATAATCATATGGGAAAAAAATCTGAAATAGAATGGATACTAAGATCGTGGTATCCAATTCATCACTTCACGGCAAATAGATGGAAAAACAGTAGAAACAGTGGCAGACTTTACTTTGGGGGGCTCCAAAATCACTCCAGATGGTGACTGCAGCCATGAAATTAAAAGATGTATGATTGTTGGAAGGAAAGTTATGACCAACATAGCATATTAAAAAGCAGAGATATTACTTTGCCAACAAAGGTACATATAATCAAGGCTATGGTCTTCCCAGTGGTCATCTACAGTTGTGAGAGCTGGACCATAAAGAAGGTGGAGCATGGAAGAACTGATGCATTTGAACTGTGGTGCTGAAAGTTCCTTGGACAGCAAGTAGATCAAACCAGTCAATCTTAACCGAGATCAACCCTGAATACTTGTTGCAAGGACTGATGCTGAAGCTGAAACTCCAGCATTTTGGTCATTGATGCAGAGAAGTGATTCATTGGAAAAGTCCCTGATGCTGGAAAAGATTAAGGGCAGAAGGAAAAGAGGGCATCAGAGGATGAGATGGCTGGATGACATCACCAAAGCAAGGGAAATGAATTTGGGCAAACTTGGGGAGATGGTGAGTAACAGGGAAGCCTGACAGGCTGCAGCCCATGGGTCACAAAGAGTCAGACATGACTGGGTAACTGAACAACAGCAAGACTGCAGCCCATCAGGCTCCTCTGTCCATGAGATTCTCCAGGCAGGAATACTAGAGCGGGTTGTCATGCCCTCCCCCAGGGGATGTTCCCAACCCAGGTATAGAACCCGAGTCTCCTGTGACTCTTGCATTTCAGGCAGATTCCTTACATGCTGAGCCATTAGAGAAGCCTGACCTACAAAACATTCTAGAACTATCACCAAAAAAAAGATATCTTTTTCATCATAGGAGATTCTAATGCAGAAGTAGGAAGTCAAGAGACACCTGGAGTAACAGGCAAGTTTGACCTTGAAGTACAAAATGAAGCAGGCAAAAGCTAATAAAATTTTGCCAAGAGGACACACTAGTCATAGCAAACTCTCTCTTCCAACAACACAAGAGATGACTCTACACATGGACATCACCAGATGGTCAATAACATAACCAGATTGATTATATTCTTTGCAGCCAAAGATGGAGAAGCTCTACACAGTCAGCAAAAACAAGACTGGAAGCTGACTGTGGCTCAAATCATGAATTCCTTATTGCAAAATTCAGACTTAAATTGAAAGACATAGGGAAAACCAATAATCCATTCAGATATGACCTAAATAAAATCCCTTATGATTATACAGTGGAAGTGACAAATAGATTGAAGGGATTAGATCTGATAGACAGAGTGCCTGAAGAATTATGGACAAAGGTTTGTAATATGGTACAGGAGGCAGTGACCAAAACCATTCCCAAGAAAAAGAAGGCAAAATGGTTGTCTCAGGAGGCCTTACGAATAGCTGTGAGAAGTGAAAGGCAAAGGATGAAAGGAAAGAAATACCCATCTGAATGCAGAGTTCCAAAAAAGAGCAAGGAGAGTTAAGAAAGCCTTCTTAAGTGGACAATGCAAAGAAATAGAGAAAAACCATAGAATGGGAAAGATTAGGAATATATTCAAGAAAATTAGAGCTACCAAGGGAATATGCAAGGATAGTCACAATAAAGAACAGAAATGGTATGGCCCTAACAGAAGCAGAAGATATTAACAAGAAGTGGCAAGAATATACAGAAGAACTGTACAAAAGAGGTCATTATGACCCAGTTAACCACAATGATGTGGCCACTCACCTAAAGCCAGACACCCTGGAGTATGGAGCCAAGTGGGCCTTAGGAAGCATCAGGATGAACGAAGCTAGTGGAGGTAGTGGGATTCCAGCTGAGCTATTTCAAATCCTAAAAGATGATGCTGTTAAAGTGCCTCACTCAATATGCCAGCAAATTTGGAAAACAGCAGCAGTCATGTGTGGATGTGAGAGCTGGACCAGAAAGAAAGCTGAATCAAAAAACATGCTTTCAAACTGTGGTGCTGGAGAGTTACATTAGAGTCCCTCAGACAGTGAGGAGATCAAACCAGTCAATCCTAATGTAAATCAACCCTGAATATTCACTGGAAGGACTGATGCTGAAGCTCAAATCTTTGGCCACCTGATGCAAGGGGCTGACTCATTGGAAAAGACCCTAATGCTGAGCTAGAATGAGGGAAGGAGGAGAAGGGGACAACACAGGATGAGATGGTTGGATGGCATCCTTAATTCAATGGAAATGAGTTTGAGCAAACTCCAGGAGATGGTGAAGGATAGGGAAGCCTGGTGTGCTGCAGCCCATTGGGTCACAAAGCATTGCACACAACTGAGTGATTGAACAACAATAAAATCTGTATCAGATCATGCTTAAGGAAAACATTATGAGATGGAATTCTGTCTGGACCTGTTGTACTCTATAGTTAGAAAAGTAAGAAAAACACCAGAGTTGAAAACATTCACTAGACAGCAGGATCTGAGAACCACAGCATCAGGGTCCCATCAGGAAGATGTTTAAAGGTTCTGGGAAGTCTGTTTAAGGAATATTGTGTGATCCTGATTGACCTTAAAGTGTGCTGAATGGTGGAAGTGCAGTGTGGACGTTCAGTCTACTAGTGAGACAGTTACCATCAGATAAAGGAGTGGTTTGGTCAACCCATTGAAATCATATCAGGGCAAGGTAGGCAGAGGACATGTCATCAAATTGATGGCAGGGGAGAACCAACAAAATATGTACCTAGAAGGAATCCACATGTGTATGGGAGGTGTTCAGAGACAAAAGACAAAAAGAAAAAAAAAAGCATGAATTTGGAAAGAAAGCAAAAGAAGGGAAAAATACTGGAAGATAGAAGAGGTGAATTTTAGCCTCTCTTTGATAGTACAATACTGGACGTATCAGTTAAGTCTTGGGATTTCAATATGTTTTCGTACCTGCCCCAAGTTGAGTTGCTCTACATGTTGCCCACTGCCTCCCTGTCTCTGTGCCCTCGGACTATCCCATTATAGCTCACACTGTCTATCTGACTCCTGCTGCCTTCCTCTCAAACCAGCCATCAATATTCTTGGAAAAATTCACTTTCTTCTCTTTGTGCTCAGGATCATGGGAACAGAGCATCTGGTCGCTGCTGGGGAATGGCAAACCCCACCTTTGACTTCAACAGTTTGCCGACCTGCCTGGCAGGAAGGGGACCTTGTCTGTGACAATTCCCAGGATGTTCCAGGAACAGGCTATCCCCAGTGCTGGGCTTCCCTGGTGGCTCAGAGGTTAAAGCTTCTGACTGCAATGCAACCCTGCCTGTCTGCAACCCAGGGAGACCTGGGTTTGATCCCTGGGTCGGGAAGATCCCCTGGAGAAGGAAACGGCAACCCACTCCAGTATTCTTGCCTGGAGAATCCCATGGACGGAGGAGCTTGGTGGGCTACAGTCCATGGGGTCACAAAGAGTCGGACACAACTGAGCGACTTCACTTTAATGCTGGAATTCCCTTGTATCAGGGCCTCTGTAGGGCCTTAGCTTCTACCTTTTCCCTCTTCCTTGTACCTCAGACTCAAGGTTTTATAGAGGAGAACTCTAGAAGAAAGAATTGTTTCTGAATGTGAGGAATTTATAGCATTTTTAGACACTTCATCCTCAAATTTGGTAAAATAAATAATTGGAGGTTTGATGGAGAGTGTGTTTCTGATCATTCAAATGATCAGGTGATTTACATAATATAAATAATAATTATTATTATTAGTATATAACAAAATAATTATATAATAACAAAATATAAATAATAATAATAATGTAAATCATAATATGATTTACAGAAAGGAGAAACCATGGATGCTTTTCTGTAATACCTGGTTCTTTTCCTAATGCTTTCATGTCCTTTATTTCCATGGACACAAGCAGAGACATGAGAGAATCTGGGGGCTCCGTCCTTGATTTTAATTTATCTGGCCCCATGTGTTTGTGACCACGGGTGAGGCTTGATTACACCTATGTTGGATAGGAAAATACAATACCCTTCTCCTCCCCACTTGTTTGTGAATCTGCTATATGTAAATCTATCAAGTGTGACAGTGTTAGTCATAAAGAGTCAGATATGGAAATATGTAAAAGACAAATTAAATTCTGGGCCAAAGGACTGAGTACTTGATGCCTCACAATTATTCAATTTTTAAGCTCTTCTCATGGGGTCTGTAACTATAGCCATGATCAGTGAGTGGATATTTATTAAAATCAGCTGGCCATCAGACAGTTGGTGGTATTGACTATAAAGGTACTAAAGAGAAGGGAAAGGGAAAATTTTATTAACATAAAAAAGTGACCCTGAAGAAAAAAATCTTGGGTTCAAATCATCCAACTCTAACACTTAGTAGCTATTTGAACTTAAGTTTATTAGCCTTTGTGATCTTCATCTGTTATATATGCTTATAATACCATCCGTTTTATCAGATGTGATGGGGATTAACTAGGCCACTATTTGTAAAGGACTTTAAGAGAGCAAGTGCCAGTAGAACATGCCTTAAAAGTGTGTCTTAAATACACTAGCCTTTACCTTTGAAGTAAAAAAAAAGCTGCATTATAAGCAGACCAAGAATGGGTCAGTCCATTGCATGCTTTTTCAGCCTCTTTTCTCTTCAGCCTAATTTTTGAAGGTACATTCTTACCCACAGGACTGCCAAGAATTAAAGAAATTTGGAGACAATCTCTCAATAGAAAGTCTTCAATATCTAGTCCAAGGGTGGAACACTGAGGCTCCTGAGGGCAAAGACATATTGAAGGGATGGGATTGAGGCTTCACTGAAAAAGCCATCACTTTGAACACAGCAAAAGTCCTCTATTTTATTACCTTGCACGTGGAATTTGTTCAACCATATATGTAAGCAACAATGATAACTATCTCAATAAGTATGCAGCTATTAGAGGCTTTAAAGGCTTTATGAGACAACTATGTTAACTGTTGTTTTAAATCTCCTTGTATCTCACAGCTTCTCCCTCTCAGTATCACATTAGCTACAATATATTTATCATGTGTTTTAAATTATTATGTCCTCTATACCTGAAAGTCATTGTGTGTTTAAAGTCTTTTTTTAAAGTATAGTATCCCATTAAAAAATATCCTGTAAGTATTAATGTTCAAAAATTAATTGCTAACTAACTTTCATAAGAGATACCGACCTGGTACTGTTGGGGATAAGGAAATTTCCCCCCCTACAATTCTTGATTCTTGTGGCTGAAACAAAGCTGAAACAAAACAGATTAACTGGAGGCCACTATTTGTAAAGGACTTTAAGAGAGCAAGTGCCAGTAAAACATGCCTTAAAAGTGTGTCTTAAATACACTAGCCTTTACCTTTGAAGTAAAAAAAAAGCTGCATTATAAGCAGACCAAGAATGGGTCAGTCCATTGCAAATTTTAATTCATGTACATGGAGGTTTCATAGAAGTGGAACCTAAGAAGTGGTCAAACTAGGAAGCCTTTATGCTGCTGCTGCTGCTAAGTCACTTCAATCATGTCTGACTCTGTGTGACCCCATAGACAGCATCCCACCAGGCTCCCCTATCCCTGGGATTCTCCAGGCAAGAATACTGGAGTAGGTTGCCATTTCCTTCTCCAATGCATGAAAGAGAAAAGTGAAAGTGAAGTTGCTCAGTCTGTCCGACTGTTAGCGACCCCATGGACTGCAGCCCACCAGGCTACTCCGTCCATTGGATTTTCCAGGCAAGAGTACTGGGGTCGGGTGCCATTGAGGAAGCCTTTATACTTTTAGACAAATAAAGAATAAATTTATGAGGAATTGACAGAACAAAAAAAACATGTAGGCTTTGGGTGCTTACTTAGTGAAGTATCTAAATGAAGTTTGGTCTTAGAGTGGGAAATTTAAGAAGGAACAAGGTTTGTTTTCATGGGTTTTTCAGCTCAAATTCCCTCCTTTGGGTGATAAGTGTGTCTTTCTACCTCCAGAAGCAGAGAATGCACCTTCACATGAGAGATATATGTCCTGCTTTCAAGGAGACAGAAAGGAGGGTCAGTGTCTCCCTCCTGTTGGCCACTTAAGTAACTTTAATTCAACGCAATCAGTATACCACTGAGGCACATTTAGGGGCAACCTCCTCTGGACTCAACAGTTCCTTTCTCTGAAACATAGAAGTTTCTCATATTAAAAGATGAGCTGTTGACTATAGAGAGATAACAGATTAGCAGAATCCTCTATTTCACTGAAGCAACTTTTTGTTTCTAAGAACAGATCATTTAAACAGATGTATTTAATTTAGAAGACTGATGCCGATGGGCTCCCCAAGCTAGACATATGTATAAGGAATCAAGTATTTAATAAGAGAAACTTCTGTGGGAACAAAATGAAAGGAAAGATTAATGATACAGTAGATTATATTCCAGTTTCTGATCCTAGGGTTCAGTCAGTCAAGCCAATTTTTAGATATTGGGACAAAGCACATTTTTCAGTTTGAAATATCTCTGGTGAAGCAATTGGGTGTTTAGGTAAACTTTCTGAATGGTTCATACATAGACAGCCACAAGGATTATTTAAGCTTGAACTGTTGGGGTGATTTCTCTGAAGTTTATATCAAGTCAACAAACTTCAATCTTCAAGGCTTTAAAAAATACCAATTTTAATTCTCAGTGATTCCAAGATAAAAGGATGGGATAAAAATTGGAAATATTAGTTTAGAGAATTGTGGTTTGATACTGGAGAAAACCAGGAAAATTCAACATCCAGTCTAATTTTCAGCTAAATAACAAAGACTCAAGGAAAAATAATAGCATTAGAATTTAATATCTATAACTGGATATTAAAATTTAATTGAAGCATATTTTTTCCTCTCTAAAATCACCCTCATTTTTATCAAAGACAGCCAAATTAACACCAATCTGCTTGCAAAACAAGTTTTAATTTAATAAATTTGGCCTTGTTATTTTCATAAATCCAGCAAGAATGAAAATTGATTATACTGGCTCTTTTAAGTATGTTTTGCTAGAACTTGTTATAAGATTAAATTTGTAATAGCCTTTCAGGGCCAGTAAGCCACACCTGAGACCTGTCACAAGGGTTGCCTGTAATACTTATAGATTTTGGTGAATTTCTCTTCTCTTATAGTACCCAAAGTATCCTAAAATTCCTGGGCCATTTAGGAAGGAACTTTCCTTATTTACCAGGTAAGGCTGCTGAGAATTCTGTTGACAAGGTACAAGGATGTTTTTTCCAAGGGGCTTTATTTATTGGCCCCAAGAAGTCGACCTTAGTTTCTTCAAACTCCCTGGTCATATTTGCCTATAAATCTCTCTTTCAAATATAACATTTCAGTGAAAGCCTTGGTGATATAATCAATGTTTCTAATTGTATCCTATTACAAGGAGAACAAATTCTTCTTGAATTTATGCAAATAACTATATTTCCCAGAAAATAAGTATGCTCACTGAGAATTTCTGAATTCTGGAGGGATAAGTTAGGGAAGGAAAGATCAGTGTTTCAACTCTGCTTATAAAAGTCTGTTTTACTAAATTGTTGTAAATCTTTTAAAATTTTTCCTTGTATTTTAAAACAAAACATTAAAAAATCAGTAGTATTTTAGACAAAAGTTATAAAAATTATAATCATTCATCAGTTCATTCATTCCCATATAATTAATTCTTATTCTTTTTTAGTCCAGTTTTCCATTAGTTCTGTTGATCCTGCCTGATAATTGAAGGTGACAAGGACAGTGATAATCCCAAGTTTGCAAGTTTTCTGTAAAGTACTTGCCCAGTGAAGTGTCTTGGCCACTGGAGTTTGTAGAAGGTAGACCCCACATGGAAAACACATTTTTAAAAGTTTCTTTACAGTTAAGGGGGCATCATCTTTGCATCAGGGGAAGGATTCAACCTATTGCAAAAAAAAATACAAAGACAAGAACATTTTGATAACATGCATTAAGTGATAATTGAATGAAGTCCAGCTGCAAGAATTCAAATGTCCAGAGAAATTAAGTCTAGGGCCCTGAGAACAATTTCTTTTTTTCTCCCAGAGTATAAACCCAACAGGTCAGACATTGCAAGTAGACAGCTTTTTTCATTTTATAAAAATCTTCCTGCCAATGTCTATTTACAATTTGCTTCATCTTAACTGCACTATGGAGGGTGAGAAATGCGAAAAAAAAAAAAAAAAAAAAGTTTTCCAGAGAGCCAGGAAAAGCCAGGCCATTTGTTTCCTCATTGCTCTGGTTGTTTGCTTAATCTACAGCTACTATTTATTCATCTTAATTTCTTTTATTCAGGCACAGTCTGTTGCCTTTTCACAAGCACCTGAGGAAGGCAAAAGTCTGCCAAGAAACATTCTTTGTTTGTTTGTTTGTTTGGCTTGGTTTTGTTTTTTTTTTTTTTTTGCAGGAGCAGAATGGACTTCAACCACATGTACCACAAAGTTTACAGATTCTGTTGTTGCTGAATCTTCCTGGTACTTAAGATCAGGCCCTTTAGTGTAAAGAAAGTGTTACTAGCTCAGTCATGTCCAACTCTTTGCAACCATACAGACTATAGCCTGCTAGGCTCCCGTGGGATTCTCCAGACAAGAATATTGCAGTTGGTTGCCATTTCCTTCTACAGGGGATCTTCCTGACCCAGAGATCAAACCCAGGTCTCCTGCATTGTAGGCAGACTCTTTACTGTCTAAGCCCAGTTTTAATGACAGATAACACCTTATGTCAGGACACATATGCCTTCCAGGAATTGTACATAATTTCTGGGAACACATAATACATATCTATACAGACACAGCATGATTTGATGTTACTTATTTGACAATGTGGCCTTTGTAATTTAACATATAAAATAAACTTAATTTAATATTTCTTTTCATAAAGAGAAAAATTTTTGAGATACTTCAGGCACCTTCTAAAGTATTTCATGTCTCAAAGTTAATTCCAACTCAAAAAATCTTTGTGTTGAATTTGACTTGAAATCCTTATTGCCAAACTCAGACTTAAACTAAAGAAAGTAGGGAAAACAATTAGACCATTCAACTATGACTTAAATCAAATCCCTTGTAATTATAAAGTGGAAGTGACAAATAGATTCAAGGGCTTAGATCTGATAGACAGATAGCCCAAAGAACTATGGAAGGAGGTTCATGACATTGTACAGGAGGCAGTGATCAAGATCATCCCCAAGAAAAAGAAATGCAAAAGGGCAAAATTGTTGTCTGAGGAGGTCTTACAAATAGCTGAGGAAAGAAGAGAAGATAAAGATAACAGGAAAAAAGGAAAGATATATCCATTTGAATGCAGAGTTCCAAAGAATAGCAAGGAGAGATAAGAAAGACTCCCTCAGTGATCAATGCAAAGAAATAGAGGAAAACAATAGAATGGGAAAGACTAGAGATCGCTTCAAGAAAATTAGAGATACCAAGGGAACATTTCATGCAAAGATGGGCACAATAAAAGACAAAAAAGGTATGGACCAAACAGAAGCAGAAGATATGAAGAAGAGGTGGCAAGAATGCAAAGAACTATAAGATCTTCATGACCCAGATAACCATGATGGCGTGATCACTCACCAAAAGCCAGACATCCTGGAATGTGAAGTCAAGTGANAAAAGACAAAAAAGGTATGGACCAAACAGAAGCAGAAGATATGAAGAAGAGGTGGCAAGAATGCAAAGAACTATAAGATCTTCATGACCCAGATAACCATGATGGCGTGATCACTCACCAAAAGCCAGACATCCTGGAATGTGAAGTCAAGTGAACTTTAGGAAGCATCACTATGAACAAAGCTAGAGGAGGTGATGAAATTCCAGCTGAGTTATTTCAAATCCGAAAAGAAGATACTATGAAAGATAAAAGATGATGCAGTCAGTATGCCCGCAAATTTGGAAAATTCAGCAGTGGTCACAGGACTGGAAAGGGTCAGTTTTCCTCCAATCCCAAAGAAAGGCAGTGTCAAAGATTATTCAAACTACCGCACAATTGCACTCATCTCACATGCTAGCAAAGTAATGCTCAAAATCCTCCAAGCCAGGCTTCAACAGTATGTGAATCGTTAACTTCTAAATGCTCAAGCTGGATTTAGAAAAGGTAAAGAAACCAGAGATAAAATTGCCAACATTCATTGGATCATCAAAAAAGTGAGAGAGTTCCAGAAAAACATTGTGCTTTATTGATCATGCCAAAGCCTTTGGCTGTATGGATCACAACAACTGTGGAAAATTCTGAAAGAGACGGAAATATCAGACCACCTGATCTGCCTCTTGAGAAATCTGTATGCAGTTCAAGAATCAACAGTTAGAACTGGACATGGAACAACAGACTGGTTCCAAATTGGGAAAGGAGTATGTCAAGGCTGTATATTCTCACCATACTTATTTAACTTATATGCAGAGTACATCATGAGAAATGCCAGTCCAGATGAAGCATGAGCTGGAATCAAGATTGCCAGGAGAAATATCAGTAACCTCAGATATGCAGATGGCACCACACTTATGGCAGAAAGCGAAGAACTAAAGAGCCTCTTGATGAAAGTAAAAGAGGAAAGTGAAAAAGTTGGCTTAAAACTTAACTTTCAGAAAACTAAGATCATGGCATCTGGTCCCATCACTTCATGGAAAACAGATGGAGAAACAATGGAAACAGTGACAGACTTTATTTTTGCAGGCTCCAAAATCACTGCAGATGGTGACTTCAACCATGAAATTAAAAGATACTTGCTCCTTGGAAGAAATGCTATGACCAACCTAGACAGCATATTGAAAAGCAGAGACATTACTTTGCCAACAAAGGTTCATCTAGTCAAAGCTTTGGTTTTTCCAGTGGTCATGTATGGATGTGAGAGTCTAAATATAAAGAAAGCTCAGCACCAAAGAATTGATGCTTTCGAACTGTGGTGTTGGAGAAGACTCTTGAGAGTCCCTTGGACTGCAGGGAGATCCAACCAGTCAATTCTTAAGGAAATCAGTCCTAAATGTTCATTGGAAGGACTGATGCTGAAGCTGAAGCTCCAATACTTTGGCCACCTAATGTGAATAACTGACACTTTGGAACAGACCCTGCTGCTGAGAAAGACTGCAGGCAGGAGAAGAAGGGGACGACAGAGGATAAGATGGTTGGATGGCATTACCAACTTGATGGACATGAGTTTGGGTGGACTCCAGGATTAGGGGATGGACAGGGAAGCCTGGCGTACTGAGGTTCATGGGGTCACAAAGAGTCAGACACAACTGAGCGACTGAACTGAACTGAACTAAATATCTACTTTTGATCTCTTAGTAAACAGAAACAATAAAAATGTTTCAATCCATTAGTAATTATATCTTGTGCTTTACTGAAAGATTGTACTATGAAATAGCATATATTTTTGAAAGTTATAAAATGTATTTGTGTTTGTAAGACACAAAATATTAATATAGTTCACAATTTCTTTTACTTCTTTATATTCACTAATGAAGTTAAGATTTCAAAGGTTTAAGATATGTGGTTAAGATATGTGGTTTAAGATATGTGATACCAGATATAATGATACAAAATGGATGTGTTTGGGGGTAAGAAGAAATATAAGAAATTGAGATGTTTTTGTTTAGGAAATGTCCCAAATTTGGCTACTTCTACTGGGAGTTGGTGGTGGACAGGGAGGCCTGGCGTGCTGCGATTCATGGAGTCTCAGAGTCGGACACGACTGAGTGACTGAACTGAACTGAACTGAAATAGGGAGGAAAATCAAGGACAAGCTAAAATGGACATAGAAAACTGTAAAATGTTTATAAATGAAGGAATCTTAGGAAAGAAATTTTATGTCTGGACTGGACAAGACTATGATGAATTAAATGAGGTAGGTGATTTTTAATATCAACATTAAACTAGTAGATTAAAAATAGGATTTTTTTTTGGTTCAAAATAAAAAGTTTCTTTTTTCTTTCTATTGGTCTGCTTTTGATAATATGAGGTTATGAAAGCTTTTTATACTTGTTTAAGAGTTAAATTTCAGTATTTATCTTATATAGAAATAATCTAAATATTCAATGAATTCCCATAATTTAACTTAGCAAAATCTAAGGATGTAAATTACCAAAAAGACTAAGAAACTATTTAAGTAGATGTTTCTAAAACAACAATTGCTAAATTCATCTAAAAACTCTTATTTGCATCTATTTAATCTATTTGTTCTTAATAATCATATGTAGATTACTTATAAAAAATTCCTGAGACATTAATGCAGTTAGATATTATTTTTTCATTTGTTTATTTGTTTTTATAACAAAGTTTACAGCACAGACAGCATTGGTTCATTTGATAAATAAACTTAGATGGAATAAATGTTATTTGCATTATATTTAATGCTAAATCTGAAGACATGCCTGTATTTATTGAACCAACAAATTTAAAATTAGCTTTTATTTGCTAAGATTTTCTCAGATGATGTGAATGTGAAAAGCATTCAAGTTAGTCTTTAATATCTATTTGATAATTTTTATAGAAGCCCTTGTTTGTTAAAGCTAACTAAGTAAAGCTCTTTGCCAAATTAAATTTGGCAATTGTATCCCTAATCCTATCCCCTATGTTAAATCTAGAGTTAACATACACATATAGACATATAAATAGTCACAGCAAGAGAAGTAACAGTTTTCAATTAAAATTTTATTCCTTACACAGATCCAATAAAAATCTCACTAATTTATAGAAAAATAATTATTCATTTCGATGGTTAAAGTCCTTAATTATTTCAGAGAAGCAGTTTAATATCTGTATGTGTCCTAGACATGTAATTTTAAGTAGGTTGTGATTTAAAAGAGTTTGGTAATAAGTCTTTTTAGCAGTTTGTATTGAAAAAGGCCTCTTTATCTCTGTTTTTTTTGTTTGCTTGTTTGTTTGTTTCACAGTCTACCTTTTGAGTTAATAAGGGCTCATCTCAAGCTATGTGAGGTACCTTTGCATTTCAAAGACATAAGATTTATAACTTTAAGAGACAGAGAAGGAGAATGTAAGTTTTCTCAAGAGTTTTGGAATATATATGTCTATTATAAATCTAAGGATAGTTATTGTTAAAATACTTTTTTCTTAAATACAGGACAGTTTTCATCTAACACCCTGATCTTTTATAACATCTGAAAGCACTTAGAAAATAGATGAGACCTTGGGACTATTAAGATAGATGGGCCTTGATTTGTTTCCAGATGTGTACTTCTGATTTTATAGAAATCTGTAAAACAAAACAAAACAAAACAAAAACAGTTGTTTCTGTTGTTCCTGCTGCTGCTGCTAAGTCGCTTCAGTTGTGTCCAACTCTGTGCGACCCCACAGACAGCAGCCCACCAGGCTTCCCTGTCCCTGGGATTCTCCAGGCAAGAACATTGGAGTAGGTTTCTGTTAGCCACTGATTATTGTCCTCCAGCTGAATTACTTCCAGCTTTTTTGTAGGAGGGTCAGGTAAATTACTGAGGTATTGGGGCAACTTTTTATTTTTATTTTTATTTTTACTTTATTTTACTTTACAGTACTGTATTGGTTTTGGCATACATTGACATGAATCCACCATGGGTATACATGAGCTCCCAAACATGAACCCCCCTCCCACCTCCCACCCCACATCATCCCTCCGGATCATCCCCATGCACCAGCCCCAAGCATCCTGCATCGAACATAGACTGGTGATTCATTTCTTACNATCTCACATGCTAGCAAAGTAATGCTCAAAATCCTCCAAGCCAGGCTTCAACAGTATGTGAATCGTTAACTTCTAAATGCTCAAGCTGGATTTAGAAAAGGTAAAGAAACCAGAGATAAAATTGCCAACATTCATTGGATCATCAAAAAAGTGAGAGAGTTCCAGAAAAACATTCTGCTTTATTGATCATGCCAAAGCCTTTGGCTGTATGGATCACAACAACTGTGGAAAATTCTGAAAGAGACGGAAATATCAGACCACCTGATCTGCCTCTTGAGAAATCTGTATGCAGTTCAAGAATCAACAGTTAGAACTGGACATGGAACAACAGACTGGTTCCAAATTGGGAAAGGAGTATGTCAAGGCTGTATATTCTCACCATACTTATTTAACTTATATGCAGAGTACATCATGAGAAATGCCAGTCCAGATGAAGCATGAGCTGGAATCAAGATTGCCAGGAGAAATATCAGTAACCTCAGATATGCAGATGGCACCACACTTATGGCAGAAAGCGAAGAACTAAAGAGCCTCTTGATGAAAGTAAAAGAGGAAAGTGAAAAAGTTGGCTTAAAACTTAACTTTCAGAAAACTAAGATCATGGCATCTGGTCCCATCACTTCATGGAAAACAGATGGAGAAACAATGGAAACAGTGACAGACTTTATTTTTGCAGGCTCCAAAATCACTGCAGATGGTGACTTCAACCATGAAATTAAAAGATACTTGCTCCTTGGAAGAAATGCTATGACCAACCTAGACAGCATATTGAAAAGCAGAGACATTACTTTGCCAACAAAGGTTCATCTAGTCAAAGCTTTGGTTTTTCCAGTGGTCATGTATGGATGTGAGAGTCTAAATATAAAGAAAGCTCAGCACCAAAGAATTGATGCTTTCGAACTGTGGTGTTGGAGAAGACTCTTGAGAGTCCCTTGGACTGCAGGGAGATCCAACCAGTCAATTCTTAAGGAAATCAGTCCTAAATGTTCATTGGAAGGGCTGATGCTGAAGCTGAAGCTCCAATACTTTGGCCACCTAATGTGAAAAACTGACACTTTGGAACAGACCCTGCTGCTGAGAAAGATTGCAGGCAGGAGAAGAAGGGGACGACAGAGGATAAGATGGTTGGATGGCATTACCAACTTGATGGACATGAGTTTGGGTGGACTCCAGGATTAGGGGATGGACAGGGAAGCCTGGCGTACTGAGGTTCATGGGGTCACAAAGAGTCAGACACAACTGAGCGACTGAACTGAACTGAACTAAATATCTACTTTTGATCTCTTAGTAAACAGAAACAATAAAAATGTTTCAATCCATTAGTAATTATATCTTGTGCTTTACTGAAAGATTGTACTATGAAATAGCATATATTTTTGAAAGTTATAAAATGTATTTGTGTTTGTAAGACACAAAATATTAATATAGTTCACAATTTCTTTTACTTCTTTATATTCACTAATGAAGTTAAGATTTCAAAGGTTTAAGATATGTGGTTAAGATATGTGGTTTAAGATATGTGATACCAGATATAATGATACAAAATGGATGTGTTTGGGGGTAAGAAGAAATATAAGAAATTGAGATGTTTTTTGTTTAGGAAATGTCCCAAATTTGGCTACTTCTACTGGGAGTTGGTGGTGGACAGGGAGGCCTGGTGTGCTGCGATTCATGGAGTCTCAGAGTCGGACACGACTGAGTGACTGAACTGAACTGAACTGAAATAGGGAGGAAAATCAAGGACAAGCTAAAATGGACATAGAAAACTGTAAAATGTTTATAAATGAAGGAATCTTAGGAAAGAAATTTTATGTCTGGACTGGACAAGACTATGATGAATTAAATGAGGTAGGTGATTTTTAATATCAACATTAAACTAGTAGATTAAAAATAGGATTTTTTTTTGGTTCAAAATAAAAAGTTTCTTTTTTCTTTCTATTGGTCTGCTTTTGATAATATGAGGTTATGAAAGCTTTTTATACTTGTTTAAGAGTTAAATTTCAGTATTTATCTTATATAGAAATAATCTAAATATTCAATGAATTCCCATAATTTAACTTAGCAAAATCTAAGGATGTAAATTACCAAAAAGACTAAGAAACTATTTAAGTAGATGTTTCTAAAACAACAATTGCTAAATTCATCTAAAAACTCTTATTTGCATCTATTTAATCTATTTGTTCTTAATAATCATATGTAGATTACTTATAAAAAATTCCTGAGACATTAATGCAGTTAGATATTATTTTTTCATTTGTTTATTTGTTTTTATAACAAAGTTTACAGCACAGACAGCATTGGTTCATTTGATAAATAAACTTAGATGGAATAAATGTTATTTGCATTATATTTAATGCTAAATCTGAAGACATGCCTGTATTTATTGAACCAACAAATTTAAAATTAGCTTTTATTTGCTAAGATTTTCTCAGATGATGTGAATGTGAAAAGCATTCAAGTTAGTCTTTAATATCTATTTGATAATTTTTATAGAAGCCCTTGTTTGTTAAAGCTAACTAAGTAAAGCTCTTTGCCAAATTAAATTTGGCAATTGTATCCCTAATCCTATCCCCTATGTTAAATCTAGAGTTAACATACACATATAGACATATAAATAGTCACAGCAAGAGAAGTAACAGTTTTCAATTAAAATTTTATTCCTTACACAGATCCAATAAAAATCTCACTAATTTATAGAAAAATAATTATTCATTTCGATGGTTAAAGTCCTTAATTATTTCAGAGAAGCAGTTTAATATCTGTATGTGTCCTAGACATGTAATTTTAAGTAGGTTGTGATTTAAAAGAGTTTGGTAATAAGTCTTTTTAGCAGTTTGTATTGAAAAAGGCCTCTTTATCTCTGTTTTTTTTGTTTGCTTGTTTGTTTGTTTCACAGTCTACCTTTTGAGTTAATAAGGGCTCATCTCAAGCTATGTGAGGTACCTTTGCATTTCAAAGACATAAGATTTATAACTTTAAGAGACAGAGAAGGAGAATGTAAGTTTTCTCAAGAGTTTTGGAATATATATGTCTATTATAAATCTAAGGATAGTTATTGTTAAAATACTTTTTTCTTAAATACAGGACAGTTTTCATCTAACACCCTGATCTTTTATAACATCTGAAAGCACTTAGAAAATAGATGAGACCTTGGGACTATTAAGATAGATGGGCCTTGATTTGTTTCCAGATGTGTACTTCTGATTTTATAGAAATCTGTAAAACAAAACAAAACAAAACAAAAACAGTTGTTTCTGTTGTTCCTGCTGCTGCTGCTAAGTCGCTTCAGTTGTGTCCAACTCTGTGCGACCCCACAGACAGCAGCCCACCAGGCTTCCCTGTCCCTGGGATTCTCCAGGCAAGAACATTGGAGTAGGTTTCTGTTAGCCACTGATTATTGTCCTCCAGCTGAATTACTTCCAGCTTTTTTGTAGGAGGGTCAGGTAAATTACTGAGGTATTGGGGCAACTTTTTATTTTTATTTTTATTTTTACTTTATTTTACTTTACAGTACTGTATTGGTTTTGGCATACATTGACATGAATCCACCATGGGTATACATGAGCTCCCAAACATGAACCCCCCTCCCACCTCCCACCCCACATCATCCCTCCGGATCATCCCCATGCACCAGCCCCAAGCATCCTGCATCGAACATAGACTGGTGATTCATTTCTTACNTTTCCCTAGTATGTTGTGAGGATTGAAATAAATGAGACAGCTTATCTAAAGTCCTAATGGTCTTATTTGAGACCTTTACCCAATAATCTTGAGGAACAGGAAAAAAAAAAAGATGCCTGAATTTTGGGAAGGTGGACATGGCTGAAGGCTAAGGGAGAAAGAACCTGGGGTTGTCTGAGAGGATGATATTACAACTGCTGACCATGGAGCTCGAGAAAACAACTTTAATGAGGGTCTGCCACCCTAGAAGAAGAGAGCTAAGATAAAGACAGAAGGTCAAAATGAGGTCACAAAGCACACTCAGAAGTGACAGCTGTAGATGAGAGAGAGGTTGTGGTCAGAGACGGGAAGCTCTTAGTTCAAGATCTTGGGGGCAGAATAGTTTCAAATAAGAATAAGGTCTAAGTACAGCTGAATCAAGGGTAATACAAATGTACACATTATTCTAAATCATGAAGATAATTTAAGTAGTCCTATGAGACATCTCTATAATTGCACCTTGATATTTTTTGAGAAAAACACTAAGAATTAACAGAAAACTCGATCTCTAATGAATGGGGAAATTAGCATATACTGAGTGCTTTTTATGTGGTAAATGTTTTAAAAATTGTGGTTAAAAAATATATAACATAAAACTGACCATTTAAACTGTTTTTAGCANATGAAGATAATTTAAGTAGTCCTGTGAGACATCTCTAGAATTGCAACTTGATATTTTTTGAGAAAAACACTAAGAATTAAAAGAAAACTCGATCTCTAATGAATGGGGAAATTAGCATATACTGAGTGCTTTTTATGTAGTAAATGTTTTAAAAATTGTGGTTAAAAAATATATAACATAAAACTGACCATTTAAACTGTTTTTAGCAACAGTCCAGTGGTATCAAGTACATTTACATTATTGCACAACTATCACCATCCATCTCCAGGACTTTTTCATTCTCCTACACTTTCTGCTATGTGGTTCCATATATTTTATCATTTGATCCTCACATAACTCACAACTTTATTTTTACAGATGAGGAAACTGAAGCTCTGAGGGGTAAAGTGATCCTTAACGGGGTTCCCAAGATCACTACATGTCTCAAGCAGTAAATCTAAAATTTGAATTTAGGTCTTTCAAAGTCTAAGTTCTAACATGTTGCCTCTAATTAAAGCCAGAAAAAGGAACCCCTGAAGTTGTGATGAAACCATCTTTACATAAACCCTCCCATAGGAATTCAATGTATTTCATTATTTTCCTCTCTGTTGTTTCAGTTTTCTGACTTCATGTAAAGAAAACTATGTTGAACATTGTTTCTAGATGCTTTAGGAATAAACTTAATACTCTGATTTCCAATCTATGAAAGGTAGAGAGGTACCTGACACTAAAATAAACTAAAATTGAGTTTAATGAGGTATTGAACAAAAGATTCCATATAAAACTTCGGTTTGTTTTTGCTATGAGCTGTTTTAGAAACAAGGCACCAAATCACATTACTCTTTCTTTTCTATCTCTTTAGATGAAATTCAAAAGCTTTTTGTTAAAAATATCATTTCTCTTCAATCTAGGTACCTTCCATTACCTTCATGTTGTCCTGAGACATTTAATCGAGATAATTTCAACTTTAAAAATAAGTAACCATGTTAGAATACTTTCAAGCTGGTTCTCCATAAACATATTATTTTCACTAACTTATAAATCAGATGATTAACTGTAACTTTACCAAAGTATGTCTAAAACTAGAAAAAGCACACCAAAAGACCTTGATGTGTGTGTGTATATATCACTTAGAATATGTGTATTATAAATAAACCAACGGAGGAGCAGACTGCAATTCCCTCCTGTGGTGGGAATTTTTCAAATATGTTAAAAGCTGTTTCAGAAAGTTTTTATTCTGTCTACCAAGCAAGAGAGCTGACTGTTCAGGAAGAGGTTATAGAAGTTGTTCTGCAGAGGTTTTTGGCTTCCGCACCTCTGAGATTATACTGTGTTTATTGCCAAGAAACATGTGTGAAAACCCCCTACGCTGGGCCACATGATGGCGCTTTCAGCTCTGTCAGCATTAACCATTTACCCCAATTTCATCTTTAAATCAAACTTTGATTCTAAACATTTGTCCTTCCTCCTTAGCTTTAACTCCTGATTTTTTAATTACAATTTTAGAAGCTTCCCTCCTTCAAAGACTTGTCAGAGCCTCCAGTTAACCACAGGATTTATAAATGTAACTATACAGTATTACTACCTAAAGGAGCATGCTATCTTAGGAACAAAACTGTATGTGGTCTGGTTCTGTCCACCAAGCATATGAAAATTTTCTAACTCACAACATGAGAAGCCTCACATTATGTCATGACCCAGGCCATCCAGGTCAATGTTTCGTCTCTGACAGGGCATCAGGAGCCTTTCTGTGTACAGCACTGCTGCTGTCCACGACATTAAAGACATACTCCAGACAGTTTTACCTTAATAACAAAAACGAGAGAACACAAACCCTAAGACCCTTTCTGACTCCAAAGCCTCAACAGTAATATGGAGCTAAAATTCATGAATTTGTCTAAATTTTTCCTAAGCTGCTTCATACATTTTTACTAAGGAGGAAGTGAGTTTACTATGGTACAAAATAATATTTGATAAATTTTAGGAGATAATATAGGCTTTAGTATTTTAGAATCTGGTGGATAGATTAATATTAGTTTTCACAACAATGTAAGAAAAACCAAACTGAGTCAAATTTAACATTCTATTGACAAATGGTAAGATCATGGTGTCTCTGAATATGTAAATTTCAAGTTTGAGACATACTGTAAAATATTCTTGGTTTTTATTCATAATATAAAAACTTTAATTCAGTCTTTTATCAGCCTTCTACAAGACTAAAGAATTCTAACTATTTAAAGTCAGTTACTTTTATTCTAAACTCTTAAATGAGACAGACTTCCCTAAAAGGTAGTACAAATTTCCCTAGGTTTAGGCTGATATTTTTAATTTTTATCATTTTTATAAATGAGACATTGCTTACCCAATCAACTATAGTAGCAGCGACTGACTTAGAACTGTAAAACATTAAATGAAAGGGAACTAAGGTTAAATGCAAGTTCCTACTTTACAAATGAGGAAAATGAGGTTCAGTGCTGATAAGACTTTCCTAGAGTAAAACAATACTAAAATCCCAAGCTGGATTCAACAAAACAGTGCTCTGCAGATCAGGACCAACCAGCTAAGGAGGTTGCTACCAGCATTTCAAAAAAAAGCAACAGAGTAGAATATAACAGAGGCTTTCCATGTAGTGAGGATAAAAATTATTTCATAAAACTTTTTGTTCAGTTCTATGTATGTGTTGGATAAGGTGAAATGGTAAGAAAAAAATTCTGGAAATCGTTCATGAATACAGAGAACAAACAAAGGGTTGCCAGAAAGGAGAGGGGTGTGTGTGTCAATGAAATAGGTGAAGGGTATTAAGAGGTACAAACATCCAATTTTAAAAGAAATAAGCCATGGAGATGTAAAGTACAGCATAAGGAATATGGTCAATAATACTATAAAAACTTTGTATGCGAACAGATGGTTACTGGACTTATCATGGTAATCATTCCATAATGTATGTAATTATCAAATCACCACTAGTACACCTAAGATTTTGGAAGTCATTACAATAAAATATCTAATTCTTTGAGTGGATTTTCCAATTTATTATTTTTAAATTATAATGAAAATAGCAATTAACATTAATAAAATTATAACTTGCAATTATGGTGATATAGCTTATTACAACTCATTCAAAACTAATAAAAATATCTCTGCATTAAATACTAAATGTTGGCTTTTTTTTTAAAAGGCCATTTTTTGCCTTTAAAAGATATGCTATGGGGTGTAACATTCATAACCTATGTGAACGGACTTTCTTTAAAATACATTTCTGTAAAGCTTATACGTATAATATCTAGACAAGCTTTTTAAGAAAATATTGAATCCCAGAATTCTGATCATTAGCATGCATAAAAATACCAAACATTTTTTGTGAAAAAACAGTGACCTCTAGTGGATTAAATAAACTGACATAATGTTTGCCTCTAAGAATTTAGAAATTAAGGTAACACTGATGCATCCAGTTATGAAAAATACTGACATGGTATTCAGACAAATAAGGGCTATAGTTACACTATGTACGATGTGATATTGTATATTTATAAATTGCTCACTGGTTACTTCCAATCAAGAAAGAATCTTAGCTTTGTTCAGAATTTATAACGAGCTTAAGAAATACACTTATTCTTTCTGATCTTGTGTGATAATGAAGTTGGATTAAATTATCTCTAAGGATAATTGTCTAACTCAATGAAACCAAGCCATGCCTGCAGGGCAACCCAAGACAGGCGGTCATAGTGGAGAGGTCTGACAGAAAGCGGTCCACTGGAGAAGGGAATGGCAAGCCACTTCAGTATTCTTGCCTTGAGAACCCCATGAACAGTATGAAAAGGCAAAATGATAGGATACCAAAAGAGGAACTCCCCAGGTCATTAGGTGCCCAATATGCAACTGGAGATCAGTGGAGAAATAACTCCAGAAAGAATGAAGGGATGGAGCCAAAGCAAAAACAATACCCTGCTGGTGTATTGGATGTGACTGGTGATAGAAGCAAGGTCCGATGCTGTAAAGAGCAATATTGTATAGGAACCTGGAATGTCAGGTCCATGAATCAAGGCAAATTGGAAGTGGTCAAACAAGAGATGGCAAGGGTGAACGTCGACATTCTAGGAATCAGCGAACTAAAATGGACTGGAATGGGTGAATTTAACTCAGATGACCATTATATCTACTACTG
>SJYX01006670.1:90844-100969 GCA_006410675.1 Oreotragus oreotragus | reverse complement strand
TGAAGAAGGCTGAGTGCCGAAGAATTGATGCTTTTGAACTGTGGTGTTGGAGAAGACTCTTGAGAGTCCCTTGGACTGCAAGGAGATCCAACCAGTCCATTCTGAAGGAGATCAACCCTGGGATTTCTTTGGAAGGAATGATGCTAAAGCTGAAACTCCAGTACTTTGGCCACCTCATGCGAAGAGTTGACTCATTGGAAAAGACTGTGATGCTAGGAAGAATTGGGGGCAGGAGGAGAAGGTGACGACAGAGGATGAGATGGCTGGATGGCATCACCGACTCGATGAACGTGAGTCTGAGTGAACCCCGGGAGATGGTGATGGACAGGGAGGCCTGGCATGCTGCGATTCATGGGGTCACAGAGTCGGACACAACTGAGTGACTGAACTGAAATGAACTGATGCCAACTTCCCTTCGGTAATGAATTCTCTTTCAAATTCAGCAACTACTAAAATGTTATAAATGTTCAAACATTTCTCAAAAGGCAACTAACCCATGAGTGTCTATAAATTTTTTGCTAAAAATGACTCTTTAAATTGGCTTTTTAAAATTTACAAAATATTGTACTGACTTTTAATAAAGATTAAATAATTTAATAAATTAAATTAGAAAACAAAATTAGAAATAAGTAAATTATTAAACTAAATAAATTAGAACTTTTTAACCTTAGTATACAGTTAAGAACTATGTACAGAGGTTCATAACATCGTACAGGAGGCAGTGACCGAAACCATCCCAAAGAAAAAGAAATACAAGAAGGCAAAGTGGCTGTTTGAATGGCATTACACATAGCTGAGGAAAGAAGAGAAGCAAAAAGCAAAGGAGAAAGGGAAAGAAATAATCAACTGAATGCAGAGTTCTAGAGATAAGAAAGCCTTCTTAAATGAGCAGTGCAAAGAAGTAGAGGGAAAAAAAAAAAGAATGGGAAAGACTAAAGATCTCTTCAAGAAAATTAGAGATACTAAGGAAACATTTCATGTAAGGATGAGCATGATAAAGGACAGAAATGGTAAGGACCTAACAGAAGCAGAAGAGATTAAGAAGAGGTGGAAGAATGGCTACACAAAAAAGATCTTAATGACCCAAAAA
The DNA here is from genome assembly GCA_006410675.1 of Oreotragus oreotragus. Taxonomy (NCBI): domain Eukaryota; kingdom Metazoa; phylum Chordata; class Mammalia; order Artiodactyla; family Bovidae; genus Oreotragus; species Oreotragus oreotragus. The sequence goes on along the minus strand of SJYX01006670.1, from coordinate 99,879 downwards.
ACCATGATGAAGTGGTCACTCACCTAGAGTCTGAAGTCAAGTGGGTCTTAGAAAGCATTACTACAAACAAGGCTAGTGGAGGTGATAGAATTCCAGCTGCTGCTGCTGCTGCTAAGTCACTTCAGTTGTTTCCGACTCTGTGTGACCCCATAGACGCCAGCCCACCAGGCTTCCCCATCCCTGGGATTCTCCAGGCAAGAATACTGGAGTGGGTCGCCATTTCCTTCTCCAATGCATGAAAGAGAAAAGTGAAAGTGAAGTCGCTCAGTCTGTCCGACTGTTAGCGACCCCATGGACTGCAGCCCACCAGGCTACTCCGTCCATTGGATTTTCCAGGCAAGAGTACTGGGGTGGGGTGCCATTGCCTTCCCCCAGAATTCCAGCTGACCTATTTTAAATCCTAAAAGATGATGCTGTCAAAGTGTTGCACTCAGTATGTCAGCAAATTTGGAAAACTCAGCAATGGCCACACGACTGGAAAAGGTCAGTTTTCACTCTAATCCCCAAAAAGGGTAATGCCAAAGAATGTTCAAAATACCATACAATTGTGCTCATTTTGCATGCTAACAATGTTATGCTCAAAATTCTTCAAGCTAGGCTCTAGCAGTGGTGAACTGAGAACTTTCAGATGTACATGGTGCATTTAGAAAAGGCAGAGGAACCAGAGATCAAATTACCAAGATCCTTTGGATGACAGAGAAAGCAAGGCAATTCCAGAAAAAACATCTACTTCTGATTCACTGACTATGCTAAAGCCTTTGACTGTATGGATCACAATAAATTGGAATTCTTAAAGAGATGGAAATACCAAACCACCTTACTTGAGAAACCTGTATGTGGGTCAAGAAGCAATGGTTAGAACCTTACATGGAACAACTGACCGGTTCCAGACTGGGAAAGGGGTATGACTACGCTGTATATTTTCACTCTGCTTATTTAATTTATATGCAGAGTACATCATGCGAAATGCCAGGATGGATGAATCACAAGCTGGAATCAAGACTGACAGGAGAAATATCAACAACCTCAGATACAGAAATGACACCACTCTAATGGTAAAAAGTGTAGAGGAACTAAAAAGCCTCTTGATCAGCATGAAAGCGGAGAGTGAAAAAGCTGGCTGAAAACTCAGCGTTGAAAAAACAAAGATCATGGCATCCAGACTTTGGAACTCTGTATTCAAATGGGTATATCTTTCCTTTTCTCCTTTGTCTTTAGCTTCTCTTCTTTTCCTAGCTATTTGTAAGGTATAGGAGCTATTTGTAAGATATAGCTATTTGATGGTATAAGAGTTTATAAAAGTGTTTTAAGACAAATTTCTTTCAAAAAGTTGATTACTTATTTTTGCTCTTCTCTGGATTATTTCCTTTCTTCTCCTGATACTGGGTTTAGTCTAGTTTCCTAGGTAACAAACTCAATTATTGATTTGCGACCTCTTCTCTTCTCTAATGTAGGTATTCAGTGCTGCATATTCCCCTCTGAGCTCTGCTAAACTTATATTCCAGACAGGTAAAACCTTATTTTCACTTAGAAACTTCCACAGAAAGGTTTATAGCAGCTTTATTTGTAATAGCACAAAACTGGATGCTATCCAAATGTCCTTCAAAAAGGGAATGATTTAAAAAAAAATAAACTATACTTTCTTCACAGCGCCAATACTACTCAGCAAGAAAAAGGAAAGAACTATTAAAAACATAATAATCTGGATAGAAAAAGGACAAGGTTCTGCCTAATTTTTTTATGTTCCTCCCCTCTAGTAGCTACAAGGTCTTCTTAACTTAAATTTTTCAGAAGAGGAAAATCCTAGAGAACCTTCAGTCATAAATCAGACTCCAGTAAAGCTTATAACTGGATAGAAAATTCCTGAAAATCCAGATTTTCCTTTATGGTGAACATGCCAGTATGTTCTGGGGAATCCCCAGAATAAGCCAAGTCAGGGAACTTTATAAAATAATTTTTAAAAAAACTTAGGTTTTATAACTACTCCTTTTCTTAATTGTAATTACTTTCTCCCACAGAGAGAAAACTGTCTCTTCATATCTGCTGCTGCTGCTGCTGCTGCTAAGTCGCTTCAGTCGTGTCCGACTCTGTGCGACCTCATAGATGGCAGCCCATCAGGCTCCACCATCCCTGGAATTCTCCAGGCAAGAACACTGGAGCGGGCTGCCATTTCTTTCTCCAGAGCAAGAAAGGGAAAACTGAAANCTCTTCATATCTGCTGCTGCTGCTGCTGCTGCTAAGTCGCTTCAGTCGTGTCCGACTCTGTGCGACCTCATAGATGGCAGCCCATCAGGCTCCACCATCCCTGGAATTCTCCAGGCAAGAACACTGGAGCGGGCTGCCATTTCTTTCTCCAGAGCAAGAAAGGGAAAACTGAAAGTGAAGTCGCTCAGTCGTGTCCGACTCCCAGCGACCGCACGAACTTCAGCCTACCAGGCTCCTCCGTCCACGGGATTCTCCAGGCAAGAGCACTGGAGTAGGGTGCCATTGCCTTCTCCCTCTTCATATCTACAATATATTAATTTATTTACCAAATCTAGTATATATTTAATATGCTTTCAGATCCCTGTGAGAAACAAATTTATATACTTCAGTACAGTGTGTACAGTTCTTTTTTATCTCTCGTCTTTATAAGTATCCAGCCAACATACTGTTTACAGGTCATTTTCCCCACCCTCTTTAGTATGGTTGTTTGATTCATTGTTAAGAGATTCATTGATTTTCATCTGCACTCTATCTTGGGTTGTTTGTAATTATATCAAAATATCACATGGTATGTCAAAAATATATAAAAATTTTATTTGGGGGAATACCTTAATACAGCTAAAGGGCTTCCCAGGTGGTGCAGAGGTAAAGAATCCACCTACCAATACAAGAGATGTAGGTTTATCCCTGGTTTAGGAAGGTTCCTTGAGAGGGAAATGGCAAACTACTCTGATATTTTTACCATGAACAGAGGAGCTTGGCAGGCCACAGTCCATGGGGTCACAAATAATTGGACCCTACTGAGCGACTAAATAGCAGCAACACTGTACTTCAACTAATAAAGCTAAAGGGAAAACTGTAAGAAAAAAATTCAGTAATGGATTGTCGTAAGAAATGGAGGCAAAGCAATCATAGTTCATATGCAAAATAATTTAACCTTGCCTTATACTCACATCTTATTAAAAAATTAACTCAAAATGGAATGTAGGTCTAAATATAAAGTGTAAACTTATAATACTTGAAAAAGAAAATATAGAAGACAATCTTGTAACATTAAGCCAAAGATAAAACAACTACAAACTACACAAGAACAGAAATAGGTAAGTTGGACTAGATAAAACGAAAAGATTTTGCTCTTCATCAGACCCTATTAAAATCTCACCAACTGGGGGAAAATATTTTCAAAATGTATATCCATAAAGATATTTTACTTATAATATATAAAGAACTCTTAAACTTGATAATAACTCACCCAAATACAAACCACCCAGTACAAAGTGGGAAAGAGACTGAAACATAGTTCCTCCAAAAGATATGTAGATAGAAAATTAAGACATGAAAAATTTCCACTGTCACTCACTATTCAGAGAAGCAGATTTGTGTCTATAAAAATGGCTAAAATTAGAAAGCCAGACCATACTGAGAATGCAAAATAGCTGGAACTCTCATTTGCTGCTAGTGGTGATCTAAATGCCATAACTTCAGAAAATGTGTGGCACTTTTTAAAACATTAGCAATATGCCTATTGTGCAACACAAGTATTCTGCTCCTGGATATTTACTCAAGATAGATGAAAGCATTTATTTCTATATAAATTCATATACTAATATTCACAGCAGCTCTATTTATAATATACAAGACTGAAAACCACCCAAACGTCTATCAAGAGAAGAATAAATTTTGCCATGCCCACACAATAGAATTTACTCAATGATGAAAATAAATGAAGTATTGCAACAAGCAATAATGAATATCAAAATAAAAATATTTAGTATAAGAAACCAGGGAAGAAAGCATACCACAGATTATTCCACTTATATACAATTCAAGAAAATGTAAGTTAAATGTATCTATACTATCAGAAAACAGATCAGTGGTTTTCTTAGGTTGCAAGAATTGGAGAAGTTGAGAGTGAGAAGTAGGGGTGAGGGATGAAACTTTCGTGGTTTTGGCTCTGTTTACTTTAGGGATCATACCCCATGGACTATAGCCTGCCAGGCTCCTCTTTCCATGGAATTTTCCAGGCAAGAATACTGGAGTGAGTTTCCATTCCCTTCTGCAGGGGAACTTCCTGACCCAGGGACCAAACCAATACCCTTGACTGCATCTCAAGTATACCTTAAAAACCTAAAAAGTGAAATCAAATGAAATATAAAGGTTCTTCACTGGGTCAAAGTTTCGATGAGAGGCTTGAGCACCAGGTGTGAACAAGAAGAAGGAACCAAGAAAGTTTTGCAACTAAAGGCAAGATCATGTATTTCTTACATGAGCCACAACCATTGAATGCTCACTGCCAGCAATAAAGGGCCCCCAGCTCCATATCCACTGGGAATGATCTCTAATTGCTTCCTTCTCTTTCTGCCACTACCTGGCTAGGGCATCCCGTTGTCATCCCACCATCACATCCCAGAGCTCTAGTCTCCAGAGAATTGGGAGGTGGCAAATCTGCCACCTTTGCTTTCATACTAGGATCTGTAACCCTGCCTCTCACCATGACCCACACCAAGGGAAAGTCCCATGATAGAAAGAAAGCACTCTTATTCTAAGTGCCCAAGAGTGGAGAAAAACAAATGGCTCTCTGGGCATTCACGTGACTCATTGCTTCTGTAGGATCAGGAGCCCTGGAGTCCCAGATTTCTCTTTTACTCACTCCTGTGTAGAGCATTCTGCACCACATAGACCTGCCCTCTACTTGCTTAGAGGTACAGCTCATCTACCCAATTCTGACCCCTGTGTTATTACACATTCTGCATTTCTATTTGAAAGATGTGTTTTTTTCTGTCCCCAGCAATATGCAACTACAGCAGACATTTAATCTTAGAGGGTGCAGGAAGAAGTTAAACTTTTTTCTTCTAATGTCGTTTTCTGATCCACTATGTATTTAGAAGCTGCCTGCTCCTGCTTCTAATTTTCCCCAACATGAAACTCTGTGCTGAGCCAACTTTCCCCCTAGTAGTAGTTTGCTTAATCCTTCCATAGCTACATGAAAGCCTTACTCTTTAAAACAGTGATGATACTCAAAAATTTAGCTGCTATTTATAATAAGAAATATATGCTAAATTTTAACACTTTCCAATTGTGTATATGCTGAAAAACAAAATTAAAATTTCAAAAAACACAGTTTACTCACTATTTACCCACAGTTTATGCAATATACTGTGAATTTTTTTTAAATTTTATTCTCCTTGAGTACAAAAAAAAAAAAAAAATGCTATTACTCCACTAAATTGATTAAATAATTTCAGACACCAGTAAGTTGCAAGCCATAATTTGAAAAATGGTGCTGTCAACTATTATTAAAACTGAATTAACCTAGTGATTTATTAACTAGATATTTCTCCCAAGTAGAAATGTACACAAAAGTGCCCACAAAAGCCTATAACCAAATGTATGATGAATTGCAAACCCTATTACGTTCCTTCATTTTCATGCATTTGCACACAGTCTGAGAAAAACCCTGCAATAAGGAAACTTGCTTAACTTTGCATAACAATGTTTCTTGAACTTAATCATGAAAAGTGCATTTCCAAAATATTTACAGACAACTAAATGAAACAAATCTAGGACTAGCTAGAATGAGCATTTGAAGGAATGAGATGTGGGGAATTCTGCTTTAGACATGAAAAAGAAATTCATAAATAATTCAAGTGTGAAACATTCTCTAAATTATAGCACAAACTGATAATGTTGGGCTGCACTGGAGGTCCTCAGCCTGGAGGTCCACTCTGAAAAGTACTTGGAAAGAGTAGACAAATGTGTTTTGGTGCTAAGAGATTGGGAGATGGAGAGAGAACTCTTTAAAAGTAAAAGGGGTGAATCACCAAGTTACATTCAGGGATACAAGGATATTAGAGTCACTTGGTTTATAGGACTCACACAGATGATCTGTGCATCAGCTATTGTTATCAAGTTATTTTGTCTCCTTAACTCTAAATGGAAGGTAAAGTCAATGCTAGAGGCACCACCAGAGACCCAGGCATCTGTAGGAATGTGCTGATACAACTGGGAAAGGTTTTTTCTTCTCATTCGACTCCCCAGTGACTGCCAGATATCAAAATCAACACACTTTAAATACATCATTCTGAAAGCAAAGGAGCATTCATTACATAATATGAGTAGTTAGTAACAACAAATAGCTGGACAACTCCTGCAAGTCCGGAGGACAGTCTAAGAACAGAGCAGATATTGCACATGGGGCAACATCCAAGGAAGGAATCTAGGTCTGAAAACAAGCCAAAGTCAGAAAGAGAGGCTGAGAAAATTGTCAGGTTTGCTGCAGTAAAATTCTGTTGGAGTACCATTCTGGCCCCCTTCTCTAAGAACTAAATTTCATCCAAGTTCTTTCTTAAGAGATCAGTGCTGCTGCTGCTAAGTCACTTCAGTCGTGTCCGACTCTGTGTGACCCCATAGACGGCAGCCCACCAGGCTCCCCCGTCCCTGGGATTCTCCAGGCAAGAATATTGGAGTGGGTTGCCATTTCCTTCTCCAATGCATAAAAGAGAAAAGTGAAAGTGAAGTCGCTCAGTCTGTCCGACTGTTAGCGACCCCATGGACTGCAGCCCACCAGGCTACTCCGTCCATTGGATTTTCCAGGCAAGAGTACTGGGGTGGGGTGCCATTGCCTTCCCCGGAGATCAGTGCAGCTCCCAAATAATACATGTGACTCAAATTCCTTCCCCGAGTTGATTGGACTGATGTAAATAGTCAGGCCTAAACTGGACAAATCAGCTTCCTGAAAATGAATTTGTTACCAAGAATATAGTCAATCTTTTGAGTCCCTGGAGTGAAGGTTTGGAATAACTTGAAAGCGTTAACCATGTTTGATCACTCTGCCTGTATCTCAAAGGCAAGGAAACTGACTGGATCAAAGAGTATTAATCAAATCCAGTGAAACCCATATCCTTCTAAAAAACATCCACTTTTGCTTGAATAAGTTATAATGTGTGTCAGCATCTTATATGCAAGTAGCGTAAACTTATGTACACATAAGCCATCCCAAATGACGCCTTGGTCCTATCTCAGTCAAGGCATTTTTAAGCTCTTAGAAACCCAATAAGTTATGAAAGATGGAAGAGGAAATTGAGGACAACTCAGGCACTGAATATGACACAAAGTTTCTCATATATTTTCTCATACAATTATCACACACAAATTGGAGCACCCCACTTTTACACTCAAACTAATATAGAATATTAGGAAAAGAAACTGCTACTGCTGCTAAGTCACTTCAGTCGCGTCCGACTCTGTGTGACCCCATAGACAGCAGCCCACCAGGCTCCTCCATCCCTGGGATTCTCCAGGCAAGAATACTGGAGTGGGTTGCCATTTCCTTCTCCAATGCATGGAAGAGAAAAGTGAAAGTGAAGTCGCTCAGTCTGTCCGACTGTTAGCGACCCCATGGACTGCAGCCCACCAGGCTACTCCGTCCATTGGATTTTCCAGGCAAGAGTACTGGGGTGGGGTGCCATTGCCTTCCCCGAGGAAAAGAAACTAAGAGATTATAAATATTAGGGGAGAAGGGCATTTTTATCAGCTCTGTCAGGAGAAGTAGAGCTTTGGACAGCCTGAATGACACTAAGTTATGGAGGGTTCAATGGAACATAATGGATACAGGGGGAAGAAAGAAAGAAACAGCCACTGTACTTCTATTCTAGACTTCTAGATGGAAAACTTCATGAGAACTTACCAGGGGAAGCAAATTTAGGACATAGTTCAGGACGCAAAATGGTCATCAGTGAAGACTGTATTTTGCAAGATGCCCTCTGTGATCAGTATATCAGGAACTTCAGTTCAGTTCAGTTCAGTTCAGTCACTCAGTCGTGTCTGACTCTTTGCGACCCCATGAATTGCAGCACGCCAGGCCTCCCTGTCCATCACCATCTCCAGGACTTCACTCAGATTAATGTCCATTGAGTCAATGATGCCATCCAGCCATCTCATCCTCTGTCGTCCCCTTCTCCTCCTGCCCCAAACCCCTCACAGCATCAGAGTCTTTTCCAGTGAGTCAACTCTTCACATGAGGTGGTCAAAGTACTGGAGTTTCAGCTTTAGCATCATTCCTTCCAAAGAAATCCCAGGGCTCATCTCCTTCAGAATGGACTGATTGGATCTCCTTGCAGTCCAAGGGACTCTCAAGAGTCTTCTCCAACACCACAGTTCAAAAGCATTAATTCTTTGGCGCTCAGCCTTCTTCCCAGTCCAACTCTCACATCCATACATGACCACAGGAAAAACCATAGCCTTGACTAGATGGAGCTTAGTTGGCAAAGTAATGTCTCTGCTTTTGAATATGCTATCTAGGTTACTTCCAAGGAGTAGGCGTCTTTTAATTTCATGGTTGCAGTCACCATCTGCAGGAACTTAAGCATGCCTATATGTACAGTAGACAATATTAATTGATTGGCACATGTGTCTCTTTCTATTCTGGTTTCCTCGGTGTGTATGCCCAGCAGTGGGATTGCTGGGTCATAAGGCAGTTCTATTTGCAATTTCTTAAGGAATCTCCACACTGTTCTCCATAGTGGCTGTACTAGTTTGCATTCCCACCAACAGTGTAAAAGGGTTCCCTTTTCTCCACACCCTCTCCAGCATTTATTGCTTGCAGACTTTTAGATCACAGCCATTCTGACTGGTGTGAAGTGGTATCTCATTGTGGTCTTGATTTGCATTTCTCTGATAATGAGTGACGTTGAGCATCTTTTCATGTGTTTGTTAGCCATCCGTATGTCTTCTTTGGAGAAATGTCTATTTAGTTCTTTGGCCCATTTTTTGATTGGGTCGTTTATTTTTCTGGAATTGAGCTGTATAAGTTGCTTGTATATTTTTGAGAT
>SJYX01006670.1:80551-90698 GCA_006410675.1 Oreotragus oreotragus | reverse complement strand
ACAGAAATATAGATCAATGGAACAAAATAGAAAGCCCAGAGATAAATCCACACACATATGGACACCTTATCTTTGACAAAGGAGGCAAGAATATACAATGGAGTAAAAACAATCTCTTTAACAAATGGTGCTGGGGAAACTGGTCAACCACTTGTAAAAGAATGAAACTAGATCACTTTCTAACACCACACACAAAAATAAACTCAAAATGGGCTAAAGATCTAAATGTAAGACCAGAAACTATAAAACTCCTAGAGGAGAACATAGGCAAAACACTCTCCGACATACATCACAGCAGGATCCTCTATGATCTGCCTCCCAGAATTATGGAAATAAAAGCAAATATAAACAAATGGGATCTAATTAAAATTAAAAGCTTCTGCACAAAAAAGGAAACTATAAGCAAGGTGAAAAGACAGCCTTCTGAATGGGAGAAAATAATAGCAAATGAAGCAACTGACAAACAACTAATCTCAAAAATATACAAGCATCTTGTCTTTTTGATAATGGCCATTCTAACAACTGTGAGACAGTATTTCACGGTGCTCTTGAAATTTTCCTCTGATGATTAGTGATGTAGGATGTCTTTTCATGTGTCTGTTGGCCATCTGTATATCTAATTTAGAAAAATGTCTATTCAGCTCCTCTGCTCATGTTTTAATTAAAGTATCTGTTTTTGTATCTGTAGAATTTTTTAACGGAAAATATGTGGTTATTGATAAAAGTAAATTCATTAAACAAATTTTAATCTCACTTAGATTTGTTTTAGTCTTTATTCAGGTATTTGCTTTTTTCCATATGTGGTCACGCATCATATGATCCTATGTGTATGAAATATCCAGAATGGGCAAAGCAGTAGACACAGAACAGATGGGGATTTGACTGGGGCTGGATGTCCTGGTGGAGAGTGGGAAGCAACTTCTTAATGGGTATGAGGTTTCTTCTTGAGGTGATTAAAACGTTTGGGAAATAGAAAGAGATGGTGGTTGTATAACATTGTGGATATACTTCATACCACTAAATGGTTTGGTTTAAAAGATCTAATTTTACATTACAGTAACTCCCCTGCATACCAACTTTTAAACTGTACACTTTCAAAGATGTGAACACGCACTGAAGACCTGATAGAACTGGAGGCCCGGAGTAAGGATGAAGAGAGACAAGAAGAAGAAGTAACTTAAGAAATTAAGAGATTCGTGACACAGAAAATGGCAAGAGGTTTTTCTTTATTTGAGGAGGCACTGTTAGTTTTTAATAGTATGGACCCAAATGTAGAAGGGGACATGAAGTTAGTAGCAGCCATTCAGAATGAAATAAAGTGCTACCATATCATCTATGATAAGAAAAGAATGACTACCCAGACACCATCGAACTTTTTTTTTTTTTTTTTTTTTTAAGAGAGAAGAGAGAATTGAATCCAGCAAGGAACCAGATCTTGTGCCATGAATGTCAGGTGTTCGTGAAGCTGAAATTTTCCCTCCATCTCCTATTGCTGACAATCCTTCAGCTCTACCATTTCCCACCTCCTCTCCTCACTCTAGTCAGTAACTCTTCTTGCTTGTTCACTTGATGCCAGCCCTTCTATGCCAGCTGTTGTACTGTACTACTAATCTTTTCAAGGTAATCTTCTATAAGACTAAGATTATTTTCTTTTTTTTCTTTATGATTTATCTATTTATTTTTAAAGATGTGTATAAGAGACAGCCTCTGACTNTCTCCTCACTCTAGTCAGTAACTCTTCTTGCTTGTTCACTTGATGCCAGCCCTTCTATGCCAGCTGTTGTACTGTACTACTAATCTTTTCAAGGTAATCTTCTATAAGACTAAGATTATTTTCTTTTTTTTCTTTATGATTTATCTATTTATTTTTAATATAAATTTATTTGTTTTAATTGGAGGTTAATTACTTTACAATATTGTATTGGTTTTGCCATACATCAACATGAATCCACCACAGGTATACACGTGTTCCCCATCCTGAACCCCCCTCCCTCCTCCCTTCCCGTACCATCCTTCTGAGTCGTCTCAGTGTACCAGCTTTGTTTTTTATGTATTATTTGTTTGAAAAAATATTATACATCCATTACAGTTCAGCATCATATAGCCACTTATGTATGTTGGGTGCCTATGCTGACTTTTTTTTGACTTCTGAACAAATTGTTCTTATGAACATGCTTTCAGAACAGAACTTGTCTGTATGCAGAGGTATTATTACATTCCAATTTTATTTTAATTTTTAAAAAATTCCTCCAGAGTGGCACTTCTGCAGTGTGGGAAAATCCATGTTTGAGGTGATTTCACAATAGAAAATTTAAAAATATATATTGTTTAAGAGAGTCAAATGAAGCAACAAACAGGAAGATTCAAATCAGAAGGACCCAATATTATATAAGGAATGACCTGAAAGACTATATTACAAAATAAAGGAAACAAAAGCAGATTTTTTTTTTTTTTTTTTNGAGTGGCACTTCTGCAGTGTGGGAAAATCCATGTTTGAGGTGATTTCACAATAGAAAATTTAAAAATATATATTGTTTAAGAGAGTCAAATGAAGCAACAAACAGGAAGATTCAAATCAGAAGGACCCAATATTATATAAGGAATGACCTGAAAGACTATATTACAAAATAAAGGAAACAAAAGCAGAACTTTTTTTTTTTGCAAGGAGAATTCAAGGACTTAATTCCTGGACCAGACTCCAGCTGTGACACCTTGACTTCACATTTTTAAAATAACTAAATGGAACTTTTAGAAATGAACAATTTATTAACTCTTTAACAAATCAAATAAATAGCTAATTGAACTGAAGGGGTAATTGAAGTACTGTAACTTAAAGCTGAGGATAATAAAGAGACTTTAAAAATGTGAGACATTTTAAAAACTTGGAAGATAGAATGAGAAGATGCCAGAAAACATTTAATAAGCATCCCATAAGAAATAAGTGAAATAAAAAGATAGAGAGGCAATCTTTGAGGTTGTTGCTGTGTAGTTGTTAAGTCATGTCCAACACTTTTGAGACCTCATGGACTGTAGCCCACCAGGATCCTCTGTCCATGGGATTTCCCAGGCAAGAATGCTGGAGTGGGTTGTTATTTCCTTCTCCAGGAGATCTTCCCAACCCAGGGATCCACTCTGCCTCTCCTGGGTTGGCAGGCAGATTCTTTACTGTTGAGTTACCAGAGAAGCCCAGTATTTGAGGTGTCAGTGACAAGTAATTTTCCAGAATTCTCATTACTGGCTAATGAAAATATAAGTTGCTACAACTTCTTTTAAGAAAAATTTGTCAATATCTAATGAAGTTTAAGAATGTGCATATTCTATAAACTTGTAGTTTTCTACTGGAAAGAAATTCTCAGAATAAGCACCTGTGCAGTAATATACTTTGCAGCTTTGTTTGTAGCAGAGAAATTATAGAACTGCATTGGCTGAGTCTTCCGCAGGTGAAATCTCCTGACATACTCTGCTTTCACATATTAGGAGATCTACATTTCATCATGGGGGACAGAGTACCACTCAAAAATTAATCACTATGCTAATTAATTTAACTGAGAGGAAAACCTCATTAAGAGAGTTAAGAATGAAGTATATGAATAATACTCAAGTCCATCAAAGAATTTATTAATTTTATAAAGACCTGCTGAAACATTGTGCTCAGAATAAAGCTCTTAAAATAAGTACTATTCAGAAGTGTGTACCATTCTTATCCTGGTTCAGAATCAGTTATGTAGTTACATTATGCACAATTCTGATGGGTTTGATTATTTGAGTAGTTCACAAATCATAAATGGTAGATTAGAATAAAGGATGAAAATATGCCTAAGGTGAAACATAAGACTACACAGCAGGAAGTGAAGGTTGGGAAAAAAGAGAGAAAACAATGTAAAGAAGAGGTATTTGACAAAAAAACTTGTCATTTTGAATCCCTTCCTTTGGAGGTGTATACTAGTAGGTATTTCTATTTGTCTTAAGTCCATGTTCGTAGAAGCAACCCAAATGTCCATCAACAGATGAGTGCATTAGGAAGATATGGCACATATATACAATGGAATATTACTCAGCCATTAAAAAGAATGAATAATGTCATTTGCAGCAACATGGATGGAACTAGAGATTATCATATTAAGTAAAGTAAATCAGGCAAAGAAAGACAAATATCATATTATATTTCTTGTCTGTGGAATCTAAAAAAATGATACAAATGAATTTATTTACAAAACAGAAACATAAAAACTTAGAGAACAAATTTATGATTACCAGGGGGAAGAGTGGAGGGAGAGGAGGGAGATAGACTGGGAGTTTAGGATTGACATACATATATATATGGGCTTCCTGGGTGGTGCAAGTGATAAAGAACCTGCCTGCCATATGGGAGACTTAAAAAGACTCTGGTTTGATCCCTGGGTCAGGAAGATTCCCTGGAGGAGGGCACAGCAACCCACTCTGGTATTCTTGCATGGAGAATCCCTTGGACAGAGGAGGCTGGCAGGCTACGGTTCATAGGCTGTATATATAGGGAGGATGGAGATGGGCATTTCAGCCAAGATGTATTCAGTATGGTGCTGGTTCTGGTTTGGAACGCAGGTAGATACGGCCACTCTAAGGGTGGTCACTTCTAGGCAGGCCATTCTGCCTAGCTTGGAGGACCTACTGTACCACATCTTCCCACTGGACAACTGATAATCTTCTGAGTCCAGGCAGGAATCCCTGGTGCAGACAGATGTACCCCAGCCATTCTCCTCTTCATCAGTTCTGTGTGATCTGGGTCCTGGGTCCATGGGAACAGAACTGTGTTTGCTCCATGTTGTGGCTCACTCCTCATCTTCATCTTTGTTTTCTAATGGTGGGTCTGGCAAATGAAGCCCCAGGGCTTGCAGAGCCAGAGAAGACAGTTAAGGGCCTTCAGGGACTCCAGTTCCATCTGCTCAGGGACAATGCTTCCTCCATCACACATGGATCTGATCCTGGATATCAGCAACTACATCTTCTCTGTCACTCACTAGTGCTGGCTCTACCTCTTTCTGTTCAGGATCTTGGTTCAGGAGTAGCCAGCTGGTCTTGCTCTCATTTCCTCTGGTTCCTCACTGCTCCAATCCCCATTGCCTTCTGTAGGGCCTCGGTATAGCCTGAGTTCCTCAGTCTGATTTCAGGACACATGGTATCTCTCCGCTAGAACTAGAACTACTGCTGCCAATGGGCAGGTGCCACTCAGTGCCAAAGGTTGAATCCCAGGCCCACTCTTTTTTAATGACCCTGTGTTCCTGAATCAGCTCCTGGTTCGTCATTAACCATTCCATCCAAACTCATCTGTCTCATTACCTAGGACCTTGGCTCTCTAGTAAGAATAAAACAGTCAATGGTTTCAAACTATCTGATTTAACTCCTAAATAAGTTAACAAAAAATAGTGTCTGGAACTAAAATTAAGGATCCCTTTGGGTTAAACACCTTTAACCACAATTTCACTGTAATGGGACTACAATTTTCAGCTCTCTTGGTACTCTTTCTTACAATTATGTCTTCTAAAAAGTTGTCTATAACCCCCTCTTGACTTACTCTTCTTGGTCTCTTCCTTGAACCCACATGAGTGTCTGGTTTTGTTGGTTTGGGTATGGTGTTCTTTTTCTCTACCACTTCCCCAAAACTGCTCCTGTCAGAGTCACGGGTGACCTCCCCTAACTTCTGAACTGGTCTTGCTCTCATTTCCTCTGGTTCCTCACTGCTCCAATCCCCATTGCCTTCTGTAGGGCCTCGGTGTAGCCTGAGTTCCTCAGTCTGATTTCAGGACACATGGTATCTCCCCGCTAGAACTAGAACTACTGCTGCCAATGGGCAGGTGCCACTCAGTGCCAAAGGTTGAATACCAGGCCCACTCTTTTTTAATGACCCTGTGTGCCTGCATCAGCTCCTGGTTCGTCATTAACTATTCCATCCAAACTCACCTGTCTCATTGCCTAGGACCTTGGCTCTCTAGTGAGAATAAAAACAGTCAATGGTTTCAAACTATCTGATTTAACTCCTAAATAAGTTAACAAAAAATAGCATCTGGAACTAAAATTAAGGATCCCTTTGGGTTAGACACCTTTAACCACAATTTCACTGTAATGATTACAATTTCAGCTCTCTTGGTACTCTTTCTTACAACTACGTCTTCTAAAAAGTTGTCTATAATCCCTTCTTGACTTACTCCTCTTAGTCTCTTCCTTGAACCCACATGAGTGTCTGGTTTTGTTGGTTTGGGTATGGTGTTCTTCTTTTTCTCTACCACTTCCCCAAAACTGCTCCTGTCAGAGTCACGGGTGACCTCCCCTAACTTCTGACCCTCTCTCTGGCCAGATGTATCCCTTGGTGGGATGGAATCAATCTCACCCTCCCTTCTGACTGATGGTTGGAGGAGGTGTGATCATATCCTGAGTTCTGATAAGAAAATGCTGCGCTTGGGGAAGCTCTCACAGTCCCTTGCAAATGTGTGAGAACCTTGTGGTCTGCACTGAACTACAAAGCAGCCCCCAGCCGCAACCACCACTCTTTCCAGCTGAGGTTGACCTCTTGTGTTTTTTGTTGAAAGTTCTGTGAAATCTCCTTTCACCACAAAAATAAGGCCAACGTGATAGACATTGGCCTCTCTACAGGAAGCACTTCAAACCTACTATACCTCCAAGCAGTAAAGACTCGTTGACACTCCTGTATGCACAGCATCATTAAATCTTTCAAGCTGCATGGTTGATCTGCATGGTTGGTCTTCTGCCAGTTGTAAACCTCACTATCTGTCTCTAAGCCAAATACTACAATTGGAATTTTGAAAGTGCACAAGGTAATTTTTAAGTAAACAATGTTGGATTTAAAAAGTGTCCTGCATGCATAATAGAAGAAAACTGTGGTAGGCATGATCTATTATAATAAAACTCAGAGAAATTCTGTATCTCTGTGGGTTGGGGTGGCTCTGTCTCAGCCCTGAAGGGACAAATGAGACACACTTAAAAAAAGCATGTTCACCACCAAAGAAGTACTTTTTCTCATGTGTACAAAGGGGACCTCATGGCTAGCAGGGATCTCATCTCAGCCCCTCAGTGTTCACAGAGGTTGGCCTTGGAGATAAATTTGTTCCAGGCATATTTGGAACAACTTCAAATCATGGGCCTCCCAGGGCTTACTTGAGGCAGATACATCGACAACAGCACCTCAAAATGCCAGAGGGAGGGTTTCAATTAAGATAGGGAGGGATCCTCAGAAGATAAGTGGCGTTGCCAAGAGCACCAGCATGTGTGTGTGTGTGTGTGTGTGTGTGTGTGTGTGTGTGTGTAGGAGGTGGTAGTGGTACATCTTACGGTTAGCTGTTTGGGATAATAGTATAGGAACCAGGTTTCCTGGTGGGAATTTCTGACTCTTTGCTTATTGCTTCTGTGACCCTGGGCAAACTACTCAACTTCCATGTAGTCCAACTTTTTGTGTGTGCTCAGTTGCTAAGTTGTGTCTGACTCTTCTGCAACCCCATGGACTACAGCCCATCTAGCTCCTCTGTTTACAGGATTTCCCAGGCAAGAATAGTGGAGTGGGTTGTTGTTTCCTTTTCCAGGGCATCTTCCCAGCCCAGAGATAGAACACACATCTCCTGCATTGGCAGGCAGAGTCTTTACCACTGTACCACCTGGGAAGCCCCACTCCAATTTTACCTGTTGTAAAATGAGCAAAAAAAAGTATCTATCCATCTACAGGGAGTTCTGTTTAATTCTGATGCTTATACAAAGGGCCTGAAACCAGATAGAGGTCAGAATTGAAGAAGTAGCACCTTTGAGCCCCATGGAAGAACACAGAACCAGACACCTCAAAGTCCCCAAACTCCCCCTGCAAACAATAGACTTTTTGGGACAGGCTTCTAATGTGCTTACTTGGACAATATTCAAATCTTTCTAGTGTGTTAATCAAGATTTCCAAAACTCTTTTTAGTTAAGAAACAACTTAATGAAACTGCTGACCAAAAGTCCAGTGGAATAATTAATACCTTGGTTTGATCCCTTGGAAGATTCCCTGGAGAAAGGAATGGCAACCCACTTCGGTATTTTTGTCTGGAAAATCCCATTAACAGAGGAGCCTGGCAGGCTACAGTCCATCAGATCGCAGAGTCAGACATGACTGATTGACTGACATTTTATTTTCATTTAAGACTAAATGAACCGATGAGGGATATTTTACTGTGGTTGTTTGGAATTCTATTGATGGTTTTTAATGCTTGATGTTTCTGTATCTATAAAGAAGCCTTTTTTTTTTTTTTCATTCCCTGTAACTATAACAATCTAATAGATTCTTTGGTAAACTGAAAATGACACATTTCAAAATGATTTTCCTAATTTTACTGTCTGCCCTTGTCCACCACAGCCTCAGAAATGTTTTGTCTCTACTTCTCATGGAAATACAGTCATCACAAAGTTTTAAAGAAAAGAAAACCCAGAAGCAATACCACATTCTTAGAGAATTCATCTTTTTTTTTTTTTTAATTCGTCTTTGAGAAGAACAAAGCAAAAAGCATCATCTCCATCCTCTGAAATACTACTCATGAATGAAGTTCAGTTCAGTTCAGTCGCTCAGTCATGTCCGACTCTTTGCGACCCCATGAATCGCAGCACGCCAGGTGTCCCTATCCATCACCATCTCCCAGAGTTCACTCAGACTCATGTCCATCGAGTCCGTGATGCCATCCAGCCATCTCATCCTCGGTCGTCCCCTTCTCCTCCTGCCCCCCAATCCCTCCCAGCATCAGAGTCTTTTCCAATGAGTCAACTCTTCGCATGAGGTGGCCAAAGTACTGGAGTTTCAGCTTTAGCATCATTCCTTCCAAAGAAATCCCAGGGTTGATCTCCTTCAGAATGGACTGGTTGGATCTCCTTGCAGTCCAAGGGACTCTCAAGGGTCTTCTCCAACACCAGACTTCAAAAGCATCATTCTTAGGAGCTCAGCCTTCTTTATGGTCCAACTCTCACAACCATACATGACTACTGGAAAAACCATAGCTTTGACTATACGAATCTTTGTTGGCAAAATAATGTCTCTGCTTTTTATATGCTATCTAAGTGGGTCATAGCTTTTCTTCCAAGGAGCAAGTGTCTTTTAATTTCATGGNACACCTTCCATCTTGAAACTCGAAAGCGTTTTTAACACCCATGCTGCAAGTCAAGAAGTTCTCTGACATATCCTTCTAGACTCGAGTGAAACAATAGGGTCCCTCCACAACTCAAAAGGAGCCCCGTTTCACTCGCCTCAATGCGAGATGAGTGTATTTCCATGCATCACTGAGACATGATCCCTGGTGTTCCGTTCACACCTCAAGTGGAAGCCTTCTCTACAGGAACGTGGAGATGAACTCAAGCGGTCGTGTAACCATTCCGAAACACCTCCTTATGACTCATTCTAATCCAGCTAAAGCTGATTTCGTAGCACTGCCTCGGATGTTATCCTGAGTATCGACCCCTACCATGTTGGCCACTGTGACAGCCATGTGGGAAAGCCTTGAGGAAAGACACAGATCCCTGTGACACCTCGACGGGATGCTTGATTCTGCTGCTACAGCTGGGGAGGAGTGCAGACTTGCATGTCTCCATTCGAGACGAGGACGGACTCCCATGTGGAGACTCCAGGGGAACCCCAAGAACCCTGTCTGCACTGGCCAGGAAATTTCAGGTTGCAGCCTACGCTCCAGTCAAGGACTTAAGATGCGGCACCGATTGGAGAGGAATCCTGAAATGCCCCTCGCAACTCGCATGAACCCTGGTCTTTCCTGAAGACTCCTAAGCGGGTCTCTGAGGTCCCCGTCGTAACTCGAGAGGAACCTGCCGTAACTCGAGAAAAACCAGGAGGTTTGCCCCTCCAGGCGAGATGAGGCCCTTTTCCGCTGCAGGGTCTTGAGGGAAATCACACCTTCACCCTTGAACCTCGGAAGCGTCCTTCAAACGCTTGCTACAAGTTAGGAGGTTTCCTGCCATATCTGTCTCCACTCGAGGAGAAAAACGAAGGTCCCTTCACAACTCAAGAGGATCCCCATTCTCCCCTCCCATTGTGAGACGAGGATTCCTTACCCTTCTACGTCGAGAAATGATTCTTGGCCATCCCGTCGCATTTCATGAGGAGGCGTTCTCCACAGAAATCTCCAGATGAACT
>SJYX01006670.1:48015-80538 GCA_006410675.1 Oreotragus oreotragus | reverse complement strand
AAACGAAGGTCCCTTCACAACTCAAGAGGATCCCCATTCTCCCCTCCCATTGTGAGACGAGGATTCCTTACCCTTCTACGTCGAGAAATGATTCTTGGCCATCCCGTCGCATTTCATGAGAAGGCGCTCTACACAAGAATCTCCAGATGAACTCCAGGACTCGAGCCACCAAAGCAAGAGAGGCTCTAAAGTCTCAGTCGAATTCAGATCAATGTGATCACGCTGCAGTGATTCGCAAGTCAACCCGTGTATCGACTCACACCATGGTGTCACCTGTGACAGCTCTGTGGGAAAGCCTAAGGGAATGTCTCAAATTCCTGTGTCAACTCTATGGGAAGCCTCACACTACTACTGACGCTCGAAAGGAAAGCAAACTAGCATGTCTACCCACGAGAAAAGGCCTGAATCCCCTGGGGAGACTGCAGGGAACCTTAAGAACCATGTCAGCAGTGGAGAGGAAACTTCAGGTTCCAGCCTTTGCTTCTTACAGACACTTAGGCAGCAGCGCCGAAAGGAGAGGTATCCCTGGAGTCCCCTCGCAACTCGGAGTGACACTGGCCTTTCCTGAGAGCTCATGATTGTGTTCCAGAGTTCTCCATCTTAACTCGAGAAGACCCTGCCTCAACTCGAGAAAAACCAGGAGGTTCTCCCCTCCAGGCGAGATGAGGCCCTTTTCTGCTGCTGGTCTCGAGGGAAATCACACCTTCCCCCTNGGAGTCCCCTCGCAACTCGGAGTGACACTGGCCTTTCCTGAGAGCTCATGATTGTGTTCCAGAGTTCTCCATCTTAACTCGAGAAGACCCTGCCTCAACTCGAGAAAAACCAGGAGGTTCTCCCCTCCAGGCGAGATGAGGCCCTTTTCTGCTGCTGGTCTCGAGGGAAATCACACCTTCCCCCTTGAACCTCGGAAGCGTCCTTCAAATGCTTGCTGCAAGGTAGAAGTTTCCTGCCATATCTGTCTCCACTCGAGGAGAAAAACGAAGGTCCCTTCACAACTCAAGAGGATCNTGACTCATTGGAAAAGACTCTGATGCTGGGAGGGACTGGGGGCAGGAAGAGAAAGGGATGACTGAGAATGAGATGGCTGGATGGCATCACAGACTCGATAGACGTGAGTCTGAGTGAACTCTGGGAGATGATGATGGACAGGGAGGCCTGGCGTGCTGCGATTCATGGGTTCGTAAAGTGACGGACATGACTGAATGACTGAACTGAACTGAAGGATGTCTAAAACTACATTCAGTAGAATAAAGTCTAATATTACATTCAATAGAAATGATAATCCTGTCTTCTTCCAGATTTTAGAAGGAAAGTTTTCTACTTTTCACCATTGAGTATTATTTTTATTATGAGCTTATCATAAGTAACTTTTATTATGTTGAGATATGCTCCCTCTATACCCACTTTGTTCAGAATTTTTATCATAAATCGAGGTTGAATTTTATCAAATGCTTTTTATGCATCTATTGAAGTGGTCATGTGGTATTTGGCACCTTCTTTGTTGATGTGGTATATCACACTGATTGATTTGCCTATGTTGAAACATTCTTGGTTCCCCAGGATGAATTCATTTTGATCATTGTTTGCAGTCTTTTTTAATGTGTCCTTAGATTTGGTTTGCTAATATTTTATTGAGAGTTTTTGCATCTATCTTTATAAAAGATATAGGCTTGAAATTTCCATTTTTAATATTTTATTTATCTCAGTTTGGTTTTACAGTTGTAATTATTTTTTTCTCTATTTCTAAAGTATAGGTTGTTATTTCTCCTCTTTTCTTATTTTGATTAGTTGGTTCCTCTCTCTTTTTCTCTTTTGTTCATGGTGAAACTGGGCAGAGATTGTTGATTTTGTTTACCCTTTCAAAGAACCAGTGCTTGATCTTATTAATTTTTTTTCCATTTTTTTAACTCTCTTTTTTATTTATTCATCTCTGAACTTTATAACTTCCTTCCTTTGGTCTACTTTATGTTTTGTTTGTTCTTTTTTTCCCATTTTATTAGGTTGGGCTTCCCTCATTCTTTCAGTTGGTAAAGAATCCACCTGCAAGGCAGGAGACCTGGGTTCAATCCCTGGGCTGCAAAGATCCCCTGGAGAAGGGAATGGCTACCAATGCTAGTGTTCTGGCCTGGAGAACTCCACAGAATGTATAATCATGGGGTCTCAAGAAGTTGGACCTGACAGAGTGATTTTTACTTTCAGATGGTAGGTTAGGTTGCTCATTTGAGATTTTTGTTTTTTATTGAGGAAAGCCTGTATCACCAGTAACCTCCCTTAAGAACTGTTTTTTTGCATCCCATAGATTTGGTGTGGTTATGTTTTATTTTCATTTCTCTCCAATTATGTTTTAATTTCCTCTTTGACATCATAGTTGAGCTGTTTGATTTTTAGTGATATATTGTTTAGTTTCCAGGCAATCATTTTTTTTTTCTCATTTCTCTTCATGTGATTGATTTCTACTTTCATTCTTTTGTGTTCAGAAAAGAGGCTTGAAATAATTTCTATCCTTTTAAATTTGTTACGGATTGTTTTGTGTTCTAGTTTGTGGTCTATCCTAGAGAACATTCCATGTAAATTTGAAAAGAATGTGTACCCTCAATGTTTTTTGATTTAACACCGTGAAAATGTTAATTAAATCTAACTGTTCTATTTTTGTCATTTAGGATTTTTGTTGCCTCAGTGAGTTTCTGTCTGAAAGATACGTCCATCAGTGTGTGTGGGGTGTTAAATTCTCCTAGTATCATTGTATTCTCATTAGTTTCTCACTTTATGTCTGTTAGTATTTACTTTATGTACTTAGGTGTTCCTATACTGGGTGCATATATATTAACAAATGTAATATCCTCTTCTTGTACTTATCCTTTTATCACTGTATAATGTCCTGATTTATATTTTTTAATTTATTTTAAAGTCTATTTTGCCTGAGCATTCCTACCCTTGCTTTCCTGTCACTTCTATTTTCATGAACTTTTTCCTACCCCTTCCATTTCTATCTGTATGTATTATTTTCCCTAAAGTGGTGCTCTTATAAGCAACATATTGTAGGCTCTTGTTTTATTATCCAATCTGCCACTCTATGTCTTTTGATTGGAACATTTAGTCCATTGGCATTTAAGTTAATTATCATTAAGTATAATTTTATTGCCATTTAAACCTTGCTTTCTAGTTGATTTTGTTCCTTTCTTTTTGTTTTTCATTTAGTGGTTTGATGGTTTTCTTTTGTTTTATGTTTGTGCTACTTTCTTGTGTGTGTGAATCTATTATATATTTTTTAATTGTGATTTCCCTGTGTTTCAAGTATATTAACCCATTACTATGTCTACTTGCTTTCGATTCATAGTCATATAGACTGAAACACATTATTAGAAAAAAATCCAAATTTTCTTACTCCTCTCCCCAATATTTTATGATTTTGATGTTCTCTTTTATATCTTCATATGTATCCTTTTAAAGTTCATTGCTATTATCATCATTTTCACAAAATTTTTTTTTAATATATATACTGGGTTAAGTGCTTTACTTTACAATTGTGATATTCCATTTTCCTAGATTTTTACTTATATTCTATAAAGACCTCTCAATATTTCTTTTAGAATAAATTTAGTATTTCATTAATATTTTCAGTTCAGTTCAGTTCAGTCACTCAGTCGTGTCTGACTCTTTGCTACCCCATGAATCTCAGCATGCCAGGTTTCCCTGTCCATCACCAACTCCCAGAGTTCACTAAGACTCATGTCCATCTAGTCAGTGATGTCATCCAACCATCTTATTCTCAGTCATCCCCTTCTTCTCCTGCCCCCAATCCCTCCTAGCATCAAAGTCTTTTCCAGTGAGTCAACTCTTCACATGAGGTGGCCAGAGTACTGGAGTTTCAGCTTTNCCCAGAGTTCACTAAGACTCATGTCCATCTAGTCAGTGATGTCATCCAACCATCTTATTCTCAGTCATCCCCTTCTTCTCCTGCCCCCAATCCCTCCTAGCATCAAAGTCTTTTCCAGTGAGTCAACTCTTCACATGAGGTGGCCAGAGTACTGGAGTTTCAGCTTTAGCATCATTCCTTCCAAAGAAATCCCAGGGCTCATCTCCTTCAGAATGGACTGGTTGGATCTCCTTGCAGTCCAAGTGACTCTCAAGAGTCTTCTCCAACACCACAGTTCAGAAGCATCAATTCTTCGGTGCTCAGCCTTCTTCACAGTCCAACTCTCACATCCATACATGACCACAGGAAAAACCATAGCCTTGACTAGATGGACCTTAGTCAGCAAAGTAATGTCTCTGCTTTTGAATATGTTATCTAGGTTGGTCATAACTATCTTTCCAAGGAGTAAGCATCTTTTAATTTCATGGCTACAGTCACCATCTGCAGTGATTTTGGAACCCAAAAAATAAAGTCTGACATTGTTTGCACTGTTTCTCCATCTATTTCCCATGGAGTGATGGGACTGGTTGCCATGATCTTCGTTTTCTGAATATTAAGCTTTAAGCCAACTTTCTTACTCTCCTCTTTTACTTTAATATTTTAGTTTTTGCTTTTCTGAGAAATCCTTTCTCTCTCCTATAGTAAAAGGTAATCTAGCTGCATAGAGTATCCTAGGTTGCAGGTTTTCCTTTTGTAGGTTTTAAGTATATCTTGCAACTTCTGCAATAATTTTGTAGAGATATCAGCTGATAGTGTTATGTGAGGTCCCTTGTAATTAACTATTTGTTTTTATCTTACTACCTCTAGAAACCTCTCTTTATCTTTAAATTTTGTTACTTTAAATATAATATGTTTTGATATATATCTATGATGCTTATGTTGTTTAGGATTCTCTTTGCATCCTGTACCTGGATATCTATTTCCTTTTTTAGGTTTGAGCATTTTTCATCCATAATTTCTTCAAATATACTCATTTTCTCTTTCTTATCCTTTTGGAATCCCTATTATGTATAGATCTCATATACTGCTTTCATTTTTTTTTTCATTTTTCTTTCTGTCTGCTATTCTGATTGTATGATTTTCATTGTTTTATTTTCCTGATCACTTATTCATTCTTATGCATTATATAGTTAGTTATTCATGACCTTTAACTCATCTTGGTCTTAGCAAATTAGATTTCAAATTTTAATTTGTTCTTCTATAAGTTTCTAGTTACTTTTTTATAGTGATCTCCTTTTATATTGATTACCTTCCTTAATTCCTTCACTATGTTTTATTACCTCTTTTTGGATCTCAGGACCTAGGGGACTGGAGTGGTCTATTTCACTGTTCATTCTTTCAGAAGAATTCTCTTGTTTTAATTTGGAGTAGTTCCTCTGCTTCTTCATTTTATTTATATTTCTTTGACTTTATAAATTTAAGTGCAACAGTTATCTCCTGTGGTCTTGCAGGGCTATTTTTAAGTGGGAGCATCTCTGTATAGTCTTCCTGAGTCTAATTTTTTTGGTGCAAGGGCAGTTTATAGATAGATAGATAGATAGATGCCCCCATGTCTTTCCTCAGTATGTACTGGACATAACCCCTATATACAGCATGTATATATAATATAAACAGAGGCAATATTATTATAAATTCAATAAAGACTTTAAAAGATGGTCCACAACAAAACAAACAAACAAAGACTTCTAGTGGAGTACTAAATCTGCTTAAGTGAACAAACAAGTGTGGAGTCATTTATGCTATAGTCTGATGATACATAACCCTACTGAATATTTACTGGATCTGTAACTCAGAATATTAATGTTTAATTTTTTGCCAAGCACTTCTTGTTTATGCCATGTATTATAGAGTTTTAGAGCTAAGGGTGTCATTATAGATCATTTAAGTCAAATAGGAAAGCATGTAAAACAGATACCAGAAAGAGAGTTCAAGGTTTTAGCTCAGAGCAAGTATCCCGGGAGTAGTGGAAACTAGGAATGAAGTATCAAAAAATCTAAAGTTAGAAAAACACGGATGGGGGTAAGTGGTTTAAATAACTTCCAGTGTTTGCAAATCTCCTTCCTGGACTGGAAAGGGCATTGGTAGGCTGTNCATGTAAAACAGATACCAGAAAGAGAGTTCAAGGTTTTAGCTCAGAGCAAGTATCCCGGGAGTAGTGGAAACTAGGAATGAAGTATCAAAAAATCTAAAGTTAGAAAAACACGGATGGGGGTAAGTGGTTTAAATAACTTCCAGTGTTTGCAAATCTCCTTCCTGGACTGGAAAGGGCATTGGTAGGCTGTCTCTCTTAAAAAATGAGGGGCAGCTTAGACACGGAGCTAAGAAGAGGTATGGCAGAAATTAAAATCCAATTTATCAACTTCCAGTACATTTTATTTTTTACTTTATATCCATTATCAAGTTAAAGCTGTACACAAGATGGTAAGGGTGAGTGATAAACTGGTAAGTTGCAAAATCAAACCAACTCTGAAAAGACCCTAAGGCTTCCCACATCAACCTGCTGATGTGATCAAAATCCCATCTGCTTGAGAACTTAAATCCTCTTGAATCTAAAAGCCAAGAATTTCCTCTCATGCTCAAATCATTCAGTGCTCCTGGCAACACAGTGCTGAGAGATATCACTGTAAATGGACCTTATTTTCTAAAGGGAATATTGTTTTTCTTATTAAATCATTGAATCCCTCTCTAGTTTTTAGAGGGGAAGGCTTCTTGCTTTTTAATTTGATTTTTGCTTTTGTCATTCCTGAAATTCAGGTAGTAAGATGACACAAAGGATACCTTCCCTAGAGGGGACAATGTTTACCTGTTCCCCTGTCTGTCTTCTGGCTCTGGGTATTCCTTTTAATTTAGTTGCATGTAGTCAAATTGATAGTAGTTTGATATTTTTCATCTTTTCTTGTATTTAGGACAAATATGTCAATTTTTGAAAAATAGGTTAAAAATGCAGCAATACCATATTCTCATTTCTCCTAACCCCATAAACCCAGTCCTCTCCACCAATGTAACTTGAAATACAATGGTTAATGAATACCTGGTTTTTCTTTGATAAATGGAAGAAGACAGAAAGCCACACTCATACACTTATTGAGTATGGATCAGCTTGGGGCTGCTTCAGTTGCCTTCATTCATCAAATTGGGATAATACACTACAGAAATACCTTCGTTCATTTAGTTTTCCCAAGATAGGGTATATAACCACACACACAGCCCAGAGCTTTGGAAAAGCTCTTACATTCTTTTCCAAGACACACTTATATTTAGAGCAAAGAAAATGTTGGCATTTTCAGTCACTCACCTTAAGGAGTTGGGAGGTAGGATGCTTTTGGATTTAACTATGGCACCATTACCACAAGCAAGAAANATAACCACACACACAGCCCAGAGCTTTGGAAAAGCTCTTACATTCTTTTCCAAGACACACTTATATTTAGAGCAAAGAAAATGTTGGCATTTTCAGTCACTCACCTTAAGGAGTTGGGAGGTAGGATGCTTTTGGATTTAACTATGGCACCATTACCACAAGCAAGAAAAATGAAAATTCTATCATAATAAAAAATGAGTTCATATTCATATTTCAGGGTTGTCCCCCAAAGCTATACTTTATTAATCAAGACCTTATTAAAATTTACTCACTAGAGTAGATTGTTATATCTCTTCAGAGTCTTTTAAACTAAATGATATCTTTCCCCATGACACTGTGTTTCTCAGGAATTCAAGAAATATAGTCCATTCTGAGTTTCTGATTCCCATTATTTGTGTGTGCGTGTGTTAGTCGCTCAGTCATGTTAGTCGCTCTTTGTGATCCCATGGATTATAGCCCACCAGGCTCCTCTGTTCATAGGATTCTCCAGACAAGAATACTGGAGTGGGTTTCCATTTCCTTCTCCAGGAGATCTTCCCAACCCAGGAATCGAACCCAGCTTTACTACTTGAGCTACAAGGAAAGCCCTCTTATTATTTAATTTTTCTCAAATAATTATTTTACTGTAGCAAAATTACTTCCCAAATCATCCTATCATATTTTCATAATATATTGGTTCTTTAAACTTTCATTTTCACTAGTTTCTAAATATAATGATGGCTTTGTATTTACATATTTTTTGTGAAGCAAATTTTTTCTTTTCTTTCTTTCTTTTTTTTTTTTTTTTTTTGCTTTATAGCAAAAGAATCTCTTTTCTGTCCTATCTGTCTTATTATTTTATTTTTGTGTTCTACTGACATCTGGATTCTGAGGACATGAATCAATTACAAGCTCAGTTGCATTGACCTGTTACACACAAGTTNTTTTCTTTTTTTTTTTTTTTTTTTTTTTTTTGCTTTATAGCAAAAGAATCTCTTTTCTGTCCTATCTGTCTTATTATTTTATTTTTGTGTTCTACTGACATCTGGATTCTGAGGACATGAATCAATTACAAGCTCAGTTGCATTGACCTGTTACACACAAGTTGGCCCATAAAAACTACATGAGAAGTAGAGTCTGTAGAGAATTTCAACCTAATATATTCTCAGACTGCCAAAATAAGTCAGATAGTATGTATCTCATACTTGCCAAAATTGCCAACTCAGAAATGAACCTGACTAAAGAATTTTCTCAGGATCCCCACTCTTCCAGGTAGGATGCAATGGAAATGACAATTCTTCTACAATTAAATTAGAGTCTCGCGAGGCCCAGAGGAGTGAGCATCTTGAATGCAGTAGAGATCTAACCTATATGCACTGTAGGACCAAGGCTACAATTTTACACAGCTCCTGCTCTGACTCTACCTTAACCCTCTCTCATTCTTCCTTAGGAAGCATCATTTGACTCTAGATTTCCTAGATTTGAAATTCCTTCATTGCCTCTTTTTATATCACATGATCACTATCCATCAGGAAAGTTCTGTCTTACAGAAGACCAGCAAGGCAAGTTTCCAGATCTAATCTTCCTTAAGATTTTGGCTCATCTATTGACTCATCAGATGATTCTGAACTTTCGTAAAAACTAGCTACTGTGTAAAAGAGGCAGCCTTAAACCTCCCTTCTCTTACTTTCAGTTCCTGCATTTTATAAGTTATGATTCAAGGTGGATTGCAAATTAAAGAAAAAGAATTAATTCTTCATGATCCTTCAGAGCAAATTATTTCAGAAGTGCATTTTAAATAGTATGAGAGCCATAACTAATTCTGTCATGTCTTACCATCATGAAAAATGAGCACTACACTGTGTGGGAAGGCGATTCACTGGTGGGGATGTAAATTCAGTCATTTTCCAAGGAGACTGAAACTGGGCAGAGGTCGCCCTTAGATTCTGTCCATACAAATTTCTTCTTCAGAGTCTTTTTATGGTATGAGAGTATCAAGGCAGTAAGTATGGAATAAGATATTTATTACTATACTCCAAGACCTCAGGCCATGGAACAAACATACAAAAGCCTGAAATGAGACTGAGAGATATGGAAAGTCAGAATGAGGTGGTCAGATTGTGAGTGTATGAAAATATCCCTGTGGGGATGGGTCTTCACACTGGTTTCCTGGTCCATGATGACCTGTAGTCCAGACTCAGTCTGCTCACTTCCCATCTAACATAGTCCTTGAACTCATAGGCATAGGGTAAGTTCATATAACAGTTATAACCTTAACATGAGATATCCTAGAGAGACAGATGAGCTCAAGTGAATGAGGCTAGTTGAGCTTGAGGATACAATGGAGAGTTATCCCAGGTCCTGACTAAGATTCAATGGCTCTTTCCTCCTTTTCACCAAGGTCTAGCTCCAGGGGAAGTAAACAGAAAGAAAGAAGAGATGAGAGGGCATGGGAGCAGACAAGCCAATATTAAATTTCTGGCCCAAGAGGATTCTCTGATGGTCAGGCTCAGAAATGCCCTGGGGGAGGAGGAGGAAGGAAAAGTCTGGGCAGAATTGAACTCCTCTGTTTCTTACTTGTCCTTCTTGACACACTCCCACAATTGCCAGGGTAATTTGTGATTACCCTTTGAACATCTGAGATAACATTGTTTTAATTAATTATTTTTAATTGAAGGATAATTGCTTTACAGTATTCTGTTGGTTTCTGCCAAACACCAACATGAGTCAGCCATAGGTACACGTATGTCCCCACCCTCTTGAACCTCCTTCCCACCTCCATCCTCATCCCACCCCTCTAGGTTGTTACAGAGCACTGGGGTGTGAGTTCCCCAAGTCATACAGCAAATTCCCATTGGCTATCTATTTTATACATGGTAATGTATGTTTCCATGCTACTCTCTCCATACCTCCCATCCTCTTCTGCCTTCCCCCCACCCTGCACCATGTTCATAAGTCTGTTATCCATGTCTCTGTCCCCAAATTTTGCTTTTACAAGGGAAAAATGAAGCAATCCTAAAGCTTCATTTAGAATTCACCAAGTACAGCATATAGAGACTCAGGGAAGCGCAAAGAACTGAATTACAAGGCATGTTTGTGAATTGTGGAGAAGATGCAGGTTAACTTTAGCTGAGAAAAAACAGCTCTTTAGCCACCCTCAAGGCCCTCACATTACTCCAATTATCCCCTGAGCTCCAGGGATCTCTAGGTTATTTCCTAGACACATGTGAGGGACAGGGAAGACCTGAGTGATCATAGTATCTTGCCAGGCAACAGATTAGGCAGGATGCAAGTGTATCTCTGTGAGATCATGGAGCCCAATCCAGACATATGATGGGATTTTCAAACTGTTCTTGACCAAGGAGACCATGGAAAACCCCTCAACCCCACTGAGGACAGACACACGGTGTCCTGAGGGCCTCTCTGGCAGGTCATCTGTGTTGAGAAGGAAGAGACTGAGGGCTAGTTTGAGATGCCACTGGGGAAAGGGCTGGGCCCATGTAGGTGAGAAGAGGTGTGTTTGCCAAAGGTGAATTGCTCATTCTCATCCTCAAGAAACTCTAAAGAATGGTACTCCTCTCCCCAAAACCCAGTCTCTAGTTTTCTTTTCCATATCAACCCTACCTGGGGATTCCAGGACCCATGTCAGCATCTATCCAGGTTTGTGTGCTTAGTCGCTCAGTCATGTCTGACTCTTTGTGGCCCCATGGACTGTAGCCACCAGGTTCCTCTGTACATGGGGATTCTCCAGACAAGAATACTGGAGTGGGTTGTCATGCCATATTCCAGGGGATCTTCCCAATCTAGTGATCAAACCCAGGTCTCCAGGATTGCAGATGGATTTTTTTTTTTAATAAATAAAAAACTGAAAAAAATATGCTATACTTGAATATCAAAATGGCATCAGATGTGAGAATAAATGGGAATTTTACCTAATTTTTAAAAAGCTTTTATCTTTTAAACTTATTTAAATTGAAGGATAATTGCTTTACAATATTGTATTGGTTTCTGCCATATATAAAGATGAATCAGCCATAGATATATGTATGTCCTCTCCCTCTTGAACCTCCCTCCTACTACCCACCCCAACCCACCAAGCTAGGTTGTCACAGAGCACCAGGTTTAAGGTAATGCTATTGTTTATTAATCTGTTTCTATTGCTGCTATAACAGACTTCCTGAAACTGGCACCTGAAACAGCACTCATTCATTTTCTGACAGGTCAGTTAGTCAGAAGGCCAGAATCAAGTGGTCTGCTCTCCTGGGCTTTTTTTTTTTTTTTCATTTTATTTGGAGGCTAGTTACTTCACAATATTGTAGTGGTTTTTGCCATACATTGACATGAACCAGCCATGAGTGTACATGTGTGCCCCATCCTGAACCCCCCCTCCCACCTCCCTCCCCATCAATCCCCCAGGGTCATGCCCTGTCTCTTATACACATCTAGATGTGTATAAGAGACAGGACATGATCTCACTCTCTCTCAAATTTTCCCTGGGAGGCAGAGGGAGTCTGGGATGAATGCTGTCCCCATTTCACAGATGTGAAAATAAAGGTCTAAACACACACATACATGTGTGTGTGCCCAGCAAATACGTGGAAAAGTTGCTTTGTAGTCCTGGGAGCCTGATTTCAGCCCTGTGAATTCAGTTGTTTGGAACATTTGAGGTCTTGGATGGGGTGGGGGCAGCAGCGTTCACAAGTGCCTCACATGATTGCAGCTCCCCCAGGGATAACCCACAGCTTAATCCAGAGCCCTGCCTCCAGGGACCTTGCAGTCAGTTTAGTATTTGAGAAGGGCCCAAGGAGGCTTATCTGGTGTGGCTGGAACTCCCTAGACTGAGGTCTAGTTCATGGTGGCCCTGCAGGCGCATTTCATAAGTGAGCCTTTGTTTGGTAGCCACAAATGCTGTGGCCAGGAGAGCCCAGCCTGGAGCGTTCGTTGCTGGGCTGCCTGGTGGTGATGACCCATGGTGGACAGTCCAGAGAGTTCCTCTCATGATGGCTCACCTTCCCGGCAGTCCTGGGAAGGAAGAGCTGTTAGCAGCTTATTGTAGAATAAAACAAAGACATCACTTTGCCAACAAAGGTCCATATAGTCAAATCTATGGTTTTTCCAGTAGTCATGTATGGTGTGTTAGACCATAAAAAAAGCTGAATGCCAAAGAACTGATGCTTTCAAATTGTGGTGTTGGAGGACTTCTGAAAGTCCCTTGGACAGCAAGAAGATCAAACCAGTCAATCCTAAAGGAAATCAACCCTGAGCATTTATTGGAAGGACTGATGCTGAAGCTGAAACTCCAATACTTTGGCCACTTGATGTGAAGAGACAACTCACTGGAAAAGACCCTGATTCTAGGAAAGACTGAGGGCAGGAGGAGGGATCGACAGGATGAGATGGTTGGATGGCATCACCAACTCAATAGACACGAGTCTGAGCAAACTCTGGGAGATGATAAAGGACAGGGAAGCCTGGCATGCTGTAGTCCGTGTCTCACAAAGAGTAGGACATGACTTAGCAACTGAATGACAACAAGAAAGACAAAGAAACATGCCCACAAAACAGACCCACAAACAAGTCCCTGACGCTATTAGGGCACAGAGTCAACCAGGGAGCAATGGCTGGGCATCCAGCTCCAAGTCCAATGCTTAGCTCCACCGAGCTACTGTCCCCCCAAAAAGGGACATGACCAAAGCCAGGAGGAGGGAAAACGGAGCCCTCACTGGGACTGAGGAGCTCAGACTTGTCTGGTTTCAGCTTTTGCCTTCCTGTCCTGAGAAGAGGTTAAAGGAAGAAGGAAAGGTCAGGCTGGGGGAGAAGAAGGAGCTCCTGAAATCAACCCACAATCTGCTCAACAGACCAGAACCCCACCAACGTGGTGGTGGCTGGGTAGGACGGGGGAAGGGGGAGGGGGGCGGGGGGCGGGGGGGGGCCGGTAATAACAAAGTTGAAGGAACAGTACCCATCCCCTGGAGGGGAGAGGTCCCGGACCTGCTTAGGCAATGCGGCGGACTGGGGGCCGGGACAAGGTTGATGACGGCTACGCGCACTGATCTCTGCTCCAACTTCTGCCTCCCATGGCCAGGCACACCTTGACCATCCCAGCTCTGCAATCTCCCTCCTCTGAGCGCCTGCAGCATCTCATGCCCGAACCAATTTTTTGAACCAATCTTGTAGCACTCGCCTTATAAGTCAGCTGGCTTTCCATTATTTGTCTGCGTCCACCTTTCCAACTAGATCAGAATCTCCTCCAAGGCAGGAGCTCTTGTTCTCCCTGACACGTGACAGCCAGTACTTTCTCAGTAGAGAAATAAGGTTATTTGGGAAGTGTCATTTAGGGCAATGCCGTGGTTTGTTTACAAGTGCTGGACATTGGGTCCACGCCGCGGGCCCGGTGACGTCTTCGGGTTTGTGATGTCACCGTCGCTGGCTGCTGCGCCGCTCCGCAGCCTGCGGGCAGGTGACGTCACCGTCGGAACCCGTGCAGACAAGTGCGCGCTGGAGGAATTAGCGATGCTGGCGGCCTGAGATGCCGGGAAAGTGGAGGAACCGATGCAACGGCAGATGCGGTGTGGCGTCCGCCCCGCCAAGGCTGGGCGCCTAGCCCCCTTATGGACTGGCTCCGCCCCCGCCGTGACCTTTGCGTGCCAGCCAATCCGAAACGGCCGCGGTGACGCGCAGTCTATCAGCGTCCACAACACGCCGGGCGCTTCCGTGTTCGCGAGTGCACCCGACCCGAGTCCTCAGGGGGAGGGGGCGAGGCCGACAGGCCCCACCGTCACCCACGTACATCCCACCCGGCTCGGCCGGTCTGTGGTTCCCGGCCCGCCGCCTCTCGGGGGAGCTTATGGCTTCGGAAGGCCTGAGAGGGGCGCTGACGGCCGTGCTGGGGGGCCGGGGGCTGCTCGTGCAGAACTATGATTCGGGGCCGGCTGGGGAGCCGCCGGCGCCGGTGCGGCTGCGGAAGAATGTCTGCTACGTGGTGCTGGCCGTGTTCCTCAACGAGCAGGTGAGCGTCCGCCCGTCGGGCCCACCGCCCAGGTCTCTGGGGCTCGCAGCCAGCCCCGGTAGGGAACAAAGGACGTACCGGCAACAGCCGCAGCCTCCTGGTGTGTGGCTCTTCCCAGTTTTGCAAAGCACTTTCACACTTAACATCTGAGCCTTGAGCAGCGCAGCCCTGCGATCCTCCCAACGTACAAGGGAGGAAACTGAGGTTCACGAGCCTGTTTAATTCCACCAGGCCTCAGTTCCTTGAGCGGAGGCTGTCTTACTCCTCTTCCGTTCTCCCCAGAAGCTAGCGCGGTGCCCGCCACGGAGTGGGCTCAAAAACCTGTCCAGTGCTTCAGAGGCCTCCCCTGGGCCCCATGGGCAGTAAGTGCACAACTTTTCCTTACACCCAGGCCTCTGACCCCCTGTTTGATGCTCTGATTGGTGTTGATCCCTGTACATGGTGCGGTAACAACAGCTAGAACGGGTCAGAGCCATTGGTAGGAGTTGTTTGGGGTGAGGGTTTGGGGTGTGTTTCAAAGCCTAAGCAGGCCACACAGAGTTTATAAACCGTGAGGGAAGGTGAGAGATATATTGTGACTTGTGCAGATGTGAATCAGTGCAGGACGCATGGCAACCCTCCCTGGAGGCCTAATCTCCAGCCCCTGAAGTAGCTCCCAGAATTCTTAACCCCTTTCTGAAACGGAAACCTGACTGCAGGGAAAGATGAACTGCAGAGACTGCTGCAGTCCCCAGACCCAGGGCCAGTCCCCTGGAGAACTCAGCAATTTCAGGGTGGCCCCCAGGATGTGGGTATTGAGTGACTATATCTGAGATTGGAGTTGGACCCAGAGCAAGTGAAGGCTGCTGGCTCTGCTGCCCCCCTGGAGCTCCCATCCCAGCTGTGGTGGGCGAGGACCCTCTCTCTCCCCCTCAGGATGAGGTGCTACTGGTCCAGGAGGCCAAGAAGGAGTGCCGTGGGTCGTGGTACCTTCCTGCGGGGCGGATGGAGCCTGGGGAGACCATTGTGGAGGCGCTGCAGCGGGAGGTGAAGGAGGAGGCCGGGCTGCAGTGTGAGCCTCTGACGTTGCTCTCTGTGGAGGAGCGGGGCCCCTCCTGGATTCGCTTCGCATTCCTCACCCGCCCCACAGGTATGGCCCAGCAGGTGGCAGCGTGGGCTGAGGGCAGTAGACACCGGTCCCCTGGCTTGCCCTCAGGTGAGATGAGCCCCTAGTCTGGCTAGTATAACCCTGGCATCTCCAGATTCCCGACTGAACACCTGATCCTGGGCCTTCCCCCTAGGTCACAGCTGGAACCCTGGGTGGCCCTTTATTCTACCAGGCCCAGCACTTCATTCAACATAGACCTTTTCTCCCTCCCTGTGCCCTGGAGAAGGAAATGGCAACCCACTCCAGTATTCATGTTTGGGAAATCCCATGGACAGAGGAGCCTGGTGGGCTACAGTCTGTGGGGTTGCAGAGTTGGACACAACTGAGCACATCCCCTGCATCTCCCCCAGGTGGAATTCTCAAGACTCCCAAGGAAGCAGATGCAGAGTCCCTACAGGCTGGCTGGTACCCACGAACCTCACTGCCTACCCCACTGCGGGCCCAGGACATTCTTCATCTGGTCGACCTTGCTGCCCAGTATTGCCAGCGAGCCAGACACCCTCTCCTCCTTCCCCAAGAGCTTCCCTGCAGTCTGGTCTGCCAGCGACTTGTGGCCACCTTCACCAGCGTCCAGACAGTGTGGGTGTTGGCGGGCACAGTGGGGACGCCTCACTTGCCTGTCACCGCCTGTGGCTTCGCTCCCATGGAGCAGAGGGGTGGCATAAAGATGGCCGTCCTGCGGCTGCTACAGGAGTGTCTGACCCTGCACCACTTGGCAGTAGAGACCAAGGGGTTGCTTGGACTGCAACACCTGGGCAGAGACCTAACGGACGGCATCTGCATGAACGTGCTGGTCACCGTGGCTTTTCGGAATCCGGGCCTCCAAAACGAGCCCCCAAAGGTTCGGGGTGAGAACTTCTTTTGGTGGAAAGTGGTGGAGGAAGACCTGCAAAACCAGCTTTTACAGCGGCTTCGGGACTCATCTGTCGTCCCAATCAACAGATAGGAGGTGGGCGTCAGTGGGCCGGAGCAAGGCATTCATGCTTCGGAGGAAGTTTTTGCTTTGGAGCGGGGCAGGGGTGTGGCAGTCAGAGATCTTTTTGCATGAGGACATGAGCAGTTCTCCTGGTTCCCAGGGGGACTGCCCTCTCTTGTCACCACGGAGCAGGTAGGTCCCTGCACAGCACCCAAAGGGACAATGCCTTCAACTGAACAAGGAGTCCAGAGCTTGGGGACCCAGTTGCCCTGAAGTTCGAATGAGGGCAGGACTCCCTAAGGGGACGTGAGGACCTTCGGGACCTGAGATGGCATCTCCTCATTTTCTGTGCCCTTGCCAGATGCTAGGCACTTAGAACATGGAATGGGTGTGGGGGAGGTCATTCCAAGGGAGTGGGTCCCTGACTGAGTAAATAGGTGTTACTGACTTTGCATTCCCACCTATATGTTTCTGTGGGTTGGACTTGAGCTGGAAGGGGGAGCTGCTATCAAGAGAAGCTCCTCCGCTCATCCCATGGAAACCACACAGGCCTTCCCAGACAGCAGGTGACCAGCTGGCAGACTTCCTTTGTCCACCACAGCTTGGCACAGGCCTGCCGGGTGGGATGTGGGCACATCCCCTCCAAGGTCTGAGCAGTGAAACGCCCAGAAACTTCAGGTGGGCGAGGAGCTGTGAGAGCTGCCCTTCTCTTTTCTCCTTGAGTTTCTCTGAGGGATCAGTGTCGCTCTGCCCCCAGGGTCATTCCTGCCTCTGCCCTGGTACAACTCCAGCCCAAAGCCTGACAAAAACCCTCTCTTCATTCCCCTTAGCTCAGCTGAATCATGGTAGGAATTATTTTTTTTAAAGAACTTTACTGAGTTTAAGGGAAAACCAAAGGAAATGAAATATATACTGACTGCTGTACACGCATCACTGGATGTGCAGTTTTGGTTCTGTGCAGGGAAAATACTTGGCTGGGTTTCCCTTCTGAAGTAACTCCACCCTGACGCCCAAGGACCAGGACAACCTCAGAGGCCCCCTGCCCTGCCTCTCTGGGCTGCCATCTTGTTTTTCTGACCTCTAGAGCTGTGCTAGGAACCCTCTTGTTCCCTCTAAAGACTGTCTTCCAAATGAAGGAATCAAACCCTTTTATTCTGGATCCCTTCTCACAGTGTCTGAGGGACCCATCGATCTGTAAGCATACCATGTATAAGAGACAGATCTGAGCCACCAGGGAAGCCAGATTTGGGGTGTGATAAACAAAATATAGCAGTAGGACCTGTAGGCCATGAAACCTTTGGGATACCTGATCCATTCAGAGGGCAGTTCATTTTGAGAAATTTTTCCTGGGGAGGAAGAAATAAATGAGAGGGATGAGTGAAATGAAGAGAGGGGTTTGGTGACCTTGGAGAATATCTATTAGGTCAGTGCTTGGAAGCAGTGATGCCAAACACCTGACTGCTTCTTACCATTGCCAAGATTATTTTTTAAATCGTATACTGGACCTACTAATTGGGAGATAAATCTGTTATCTTTTTATGCATCCATCTAGTTCAAAAGTCCAACCCTTCTCCTTCTCTGGGCTGACTGTTCCTACACTGGATTCTCCAGTCATTCTTCTTCTACTCATCTTATTAATGACACTCAATATTTTCCTCCTTCATCTATGTACATAAATTACCTAGAAAATGGAAATCATTTCATCCCACTGTTACTGAACCACTGTGGTGCCTCCCACCACTAGTTATCCTGAAGGAAGGAGTGATGACTCAGGAATCCAGGCCTTTATGTTGTGTGGGGTTATCTTATTACCAGGGGAGGCACTGGAGCTTTTCTCCTCATCTTGGCCCTGAGCAGACACTGGGAACCCAGTGCCAGAGGCAGATAAATTTCACCTTGCACCTGAGACAGGAGCATCACAGGAGAGCAGCATCCAGGACAATCTGGGGAGGCCCAGGGAAGGCAGCATTGTGTCTGCAAGGTATGGAGGCAGCTAAAGAACTAAGGGAAGGTGGTCAGAGAGAGGGTATGAGAAACCCATTGTACCTCTTGTCTTTTCCTCCATCTAGTCCCCTAGAAATAAATCCATCTTGGTAGCATCCATCCCCTTCCATAGTTCTAGAAATAATTGGAGAATCTATACATTCCAGTGAACATGAAACCTCCCAAAACTGGCCTCCCCTGGCCTCAGACCTCCCATATCCTCTGAGGACAAGATTTCTTGCATTTCCAGAAATGTCTAAGGTCAAACCTTTGTCACAGGTCTCATCTTGTCTCAGCTCCCACTTACCTGTCTTGCAGGGAGCTGCACTGGGAATGGCAAGTATTATAGACAAGTGAGAGCAGAGAAGAAACTGGAAGTAAGAGGAAAACAGTGGTTCAGGGTTGCCTCTTATAAATGGTTGTGCATGCTAAGTCACCTCATTTGTGTCCAACTTTTTGCAACCCTATGGAATGTAGTCCACCAGGCTCCTCTGTCCATGGGATTCTCTAGGCAAGAATATTGAAGTGGGTTGCCATGATCTCCTCCAGGAGACCTTCCCAATCCAGGAATAGAATCCAGTTCTCTTATGTCTCCTCCATTGGTGGGTGGATTCTTTATCACTAGCACCACCTGGGAAGCAGTTCATTTTTAAAATTCAGAATCACCTCACAAGTCAATAGATAAGCCAAAATATTAAGGAAGATGAGATGTTGAAACTTGCTTTGCTGGTCTTCTGAGAGATGGAGCTCCCTGATAGATAATGATGACATAAGATAATAAGAGGAAATGAAGGAATTTCAAACCTAGAGGGACTAGAGTCACATGATGCAGAGCCAAAGGGAAGAATGAGAGAGGGTGAAGATCAGGGCAGGGCAGGAGCTGATGAAAGTGTACACCTGATGTTACACTGCATATAAGTTAGATCTTTGTCACATCAAACTGCTCACTCCCCTGCACTGCCAACTGTTGTTGGCCAAAGTCTTGGCCTTCTTCCCCTCTGAAGCCAAATTAAAAATACAGAGATAGAGTTTGGAGGAAATAGAAAGGTGGCTTTAATTCTCAGCCAGTGGAAAGGGGTACACTGTAAGCTCATGCCTCAAGAACTGTGCCCCACCCTCCATGAGGAGTGTAGGGGCTTATATAAGGCAAGGGCTCATAATCAAGGGTCGGGGAGTGTAAAGAACAAAGGTGGTAGGATCTTGATTTCTTCCTCTTCCATTGCTTCAAAAACAGTCATAGACTGGTGTCAGTAACCCAGTCATTAAGTCTGGCAGTTCAGTGACTCTGCAGCCTTCTTTCTGATAGTTACTACTGCAGCTAATATTGTAACTTCCTTCTGATATGTAAGGGTAAACACCATACAGGATGTATTTAGCATAAAGTCAAAGGAAAAAAATGTGAATTATAGCTCCTACAGAGTTAAGGAGCAGAGAAGCAAAGTTACAGGCATTCAGACATTCAGAGTTAGAAGGCAGAAAAGCAAACTTAGTTTCAGACACACAGAGTTAAAGTAAAAAGAGCAGTTAAATTAAAAAAAAAAAAAGACTAGGAATGTTGAGGCCTGCTCACTGCTCTCTTTATCGTCTTTCTTCTCAAAAAAAAAAGAAAGAAACAAGCTCATTCCTCTTTTCCTTTTCACTGTAACATGACAACTGTGTTCCAAGACTGTCATTTTACTGTAGAAGGACTGTCATTTCTTTTTATTCTACCTGAGAGAGTGCTTACTTAATTTTTACTAAAAAAGTTTATTAGTCTGGTTTACTTCTAATTTGGGAACTTTGACAGCTCTGAGACACATACTATGTGGTTCAGGTTTATTTTAGACAGTCTTATAAAACGTTAGGCAGAAATTCTCTACAACCTGACCCTCATGAGATTTTTATGGGCCAGCTTTTGTGCAAGTATCTACCGTGCAACTTTGTGATGTGGTCAGTGCAACTGAGTTTTGCTGGGGTCCAGCTCCA
The DNA here is from genome assembly GCA_006410675.1 of Oreotragus oreotragus. Taxonomy (NCBI): domain Eukaryota; kingdom Metazoa; phylum Chordata; class Mammalia; order Artiodactyla; family Bovidae; genus Oreotragus; species Oreotragus oreotragus. The sequence continues at coordinate 60,262 of SJYX01006670.1, read as the reverse complement.
GTTGATTCAGGGTGATTTGAAGGTGGGGACGGAGTCGGCATCCTTGGAAATAATTTATTTAATTACAGATAGAGAGGGATTAGAAAATTAGCAGAGAAAAAGAGGCTGAATAACTTGGAATACCAATCACCACCTACATAAGCCGCAAGCGTTTTCCCGTTCTCCTGAAGGAGAGGAGGCACTGAGGCCCCCCAGGTCTGATCTTAGAAGCCCAGGCAAAATTAGTAGGCTTGGTGAGTACCCATGTACCAGATGGGAATTCAGCCAGAAAATAGTAGGAGAGAAAAAGGTGCTGAATAACTTGGTTTACATGGGATACCAATAAAATTCCAAGACAAGAAATTTGCACCATCTACATTAGGCCACCGGTGCCACTTGAATATCAGAAGGTGCCCCTCCTTGGGCTCCTTCTCACGTGGACTTGAAAGCCAGAACAGGTAAGTAGACTTGGAGGGCACCCACGCTCCAGATGGGAATTCAGGCAGAAAAACAGGGAGCAAGAAAGAACGACGTGGGGGAATCAGTCTTTCTGGAAACTGATCCAAATTTTTTATTTTTAGGTTTGCTTATATACCTTTTGTTACACATAAGGATGAATACAGAGTCACGCAGGGGTCAGCAGTCCTGACCTTTATCAAAATCAGGTGCTTTACATTAAAAAAAAAAAAAAAAAAAGATCTTAAAGGTTTTACATCATCTTATGGCCATGAGGCCTGCTGACATTTTACAACCCTTTCTTTCTGATAACCAAAAAACTTATTTTTTCCAAGGGTGTTTTTTCTTAAACCAGGCACCACCCTCCAAATAAAGTTTCATTCCTATAGGGTGAGGTTGTAGTGAGTTAGGAATTTATTTAACCCAAGGTTAACATGATTAATCTTAAAGATTAATACTTATTTCTCCTATATGTTAGTTATATTCATTATAAGGGCAGGGAATATGGAGATTTAGCAGCAAACATCAGCCCAACAAATGAAAATCCTTTCACCAATGTACCCTTTAAGATCTATTTAGTCTTAAGATAGTGATAAAGTTACACTTTTACATGGCAAAGACACTGATTTATAACAAAGTACAGTGATCTATTACAAAAGAGAAAATTCATTAACTCAAAAAGTCTAGTATTGCTAACTTTAAGAACTACTATATTTCCTTTTCTATATTCCAAATACACTGATTAATATATTCCCAGGTGCCTAAGGATATGGAGGCCTGGCGGCAATCATTGACTCAACAATGAGAAAAGCCCTATGCTAATTAAGACTCTCAAAATACTCTAAAACTCTCTGTGCTGTTTATGGTTGAGAGGTAGTAAACAATCATGTGCATAGTGGCAGGAGTATGGGTAATCCTATCACACAAGCTAGTTTGCCAGCAGACAGGTTTGACCTGAGACACGTTTGTCACACCCAGGGCAGGGAATTAGCAGCAATTATTGGCACAACAAATGAAAAAACCCTTCACCAATATAATTCCTAACCAACCCATTATACTAATAATTTCTAACTTCCCAAAAGAATTTGCCTTTAGTAAGTCTAAAAAGAATTTGCCTCCTCTCATGGGCTGGAGGCTGTAAACAATCACATGTGGCCAGATGAACCTATACAGACGGGCTAGATAACCTTCAGAGGAGTTTGTAAGTTGAAACACTCTTGTCACCCCCAGGAATTTTTATTGACTTGGAGCTGCAAGTTAACTCCTTCTCCAAGAGAAATGGTGATGGGGGAGAACCCCCCATAAAGTCAGAGGTGCAGGTGAGAGCATAAAACAGACTCTGGTTTGGGAGTAGATGCTCAGGAACAGGGGGTTTCTTGAGGCTTGATCACACCTTTGCATATGCCAAGCCTCCTTCCTCATGACCTTTGCCATGGGCATCGTTTGTAATTGATTCATGTCCTCAGGAACCACAATTCAAAGAACCCACAAATAATCTAATAGGGAGAACAGGACAATCAACAGATTTTTTTGTTGTTGTTGTTTTTACAAAGTAAAAAGGGAGTTACTTCACAAAAATATGTAAATATAAAGATGTAATGAAAATGAGTGATCAGTGAAAATTAAAGTTTAAAAAATAGTATATCATACAAGTATGTTAATTAAGGTGAGGTGGGAAGTAATCTTGCTACAGTAAAGGAATAATTTGAAAAGAGTGAACAATAGCAATCATAAACTCAGAATTGAGCTGTTCCAAGCTCTTGAAAACCTCAGTGTGGTGTGGAAAGATACTATTTTAGATTAAAAGATGCTAAAGAGATGTAGCACCCTATCCTAGTAAATAAACTAATGATTTTGATTAGTCAAGTATGGGGCACAATTGAAAAATATGTATATGAACTGATTGCATTGCAGGCAGATTCTTTACTCTCTGAGCCACATGGAAATCCATATTTGATGATAACAGAATTTTAATATATCTTTATTGTAGTAACATTATCATAGTTAAATAGACAAGCACCCTCTTCTTCAACTGGCTTTTAGGTGGTAACCAAAAAGTCCTACCCTTCCTTTGCTCTAAATGTGGTTATGTCTTGCAAAGGAAGATAAGAGTTCTTCCAAGGCTCTGAGCTGTGTGAGGGCCCATATTCCACAATCCTGGAGAAAGTAAATGAGTGAAGGTAGCTCTGCAATACATTACCCCAATTTGATGAAAGAAGACAATGCAGCAGCCCTAGGCACTGTTTCTTTCTTCTTCCATCAGAGAAAACCAGGTATTTATTTGCAATCATTTTCCAAGTGGCTCACACTGGTGGAGAGGGGTGGATTCATGGAGCTAGAAGGAATGAGAAGAGGGCATTGACATAATTTTGGACATAGTTTAAATAAATGGACATATTTCCCTAAACACAAGAAAAGAGTAAAAATTATCAAGATGCTATCAAATCATCTACTTTGTATTAAAGTTAAAGTGACAGCATACTCATGGGAGAGCCAGAAGACAAAAAGGGAGGATTTAGGTATCACAGGTCAAAGTTTCCCATCTATTTAGCTGTCCTTTCTATCCTTTAACTACCAGAAAATCAGAAATGGAAAGGAAAAAAAAAAATACACTCTAGAGGGTGGAATCAGTGACTTAAAAAGAAATAATATTTCTCCCCCCCCCAAAAAAAAAGTAAGGTGCATTTGTCTATTTAGAGTGATTGCTTTCAGCACTGTCTTGTCAAGATCGCCAAATGGCTTGAGTATGAGTAGAAATCCATGACTTTTAGCTTCAAGGTGATTTAATTTATCAAGCAGATGAAATTTTGAACACATCAACAGGTCGATATGGGAAGCCTTGTGTTAAAAGGATTGAATGTTAATAGCTCTTCCAAGGCTCTGGGCTTTGTGAGTGACCGTATACCCCAATACTGGGAAAACTAAATGACTGAAGGTAGCTGTCTGGTGTATTATCCAAATTCAATAAATAAAGGCAACTGACACAGCCCTGGGCTAATCCATAACCTAGTAAATGCTCCATCTTTCTTTTTCCGGCAGAGTAAAACCAGGTGTTCATTAGCCATTGCCTTTAAAATCTCTCACATTAGTGGAGTGGGCTGAATTCGTGTGGACAGCAGGGAGGAGAAAAGGGAAATGACACATTTTTAAAATAATATTTTTAATAAATTGACATATTTTTCCTAAATACAAGAAAAAGAAAAGATATCAAACTGTTATCAGTTCAACTACTTTTTATTAAATTAAAAGAGAGCATTCCCTAGAGCTGGGTCACACCAGTGGAAAGCCAGAAGACAAACTGGGACAGAGAAACCTTGCTCCTTCTACTTCTGGTGTCCTTTGTACCATTTTACTACCAGAATTTTAGGAATGACAAAACACAAAAACAAACAAACAAAACCCCACAGAAGATGGATTCAATAACTTACTGAAAAAAAATTTTTCAGGGAAATAAAGTTGATATAGAGTTATCTCTTTCAGCACTGTGCTTTCAGGAGTGTTGACTGACTTGACCATGAATAGAAACTCTTGACTTTTAGCTTCAAGATGATTTAAGTTCTCAAGCAAACAAAATTTTGAACACATCAGCAGGTTGGTGGGGGAGCCTTAGGGTCTGGTTCTGATTTTGCAACTCACACATTTATCACCATTTTATCCTTGGATACAACTTCAACTCAACAACAGGTATAAAGTGGAAAAGGAAGGAGAGTGGAAATTGGTAACCTGGCTTTTGATTTCTGCTACACCACTTCGTGGGGTCGCAAAAAAGCTGGGTCATGGGATCGCAAAACAGTTGAACACAACTTAATGACTAAACAACAGCATATCTCTTCTTGAGTGAGTGAAGTCGCTCAGTCGTGTCTGACTCTTTGCGACCCATGGACGGTAGCCCACCAAGGTCCTCCGTCCATGGGATTCTCCAGGCAAGAATACTGGAGTGGGTTGCTATTTCCTTCTCCAGGGGATCTTCCCGACCCAGGGATCGAACCCAGGTCTCCCTTAGTTACATGTCTATGCTGCCCCTTTCTTTAAGAGAGGCAGCCTTCTAACGTCCCTTCCAATCCAAGATGGAGATTTCAAAAACCAGCAGTTATTAAAACCACATCCTCCAACCCAGATTTTTCTCATTCCAGCTTTGTTAACACTTTGTTACTGTTTTCCACTATCTCCAAGTTTTATTCTCTAAACTAAAACTTTGAACTCTCTTTCAAGTTTCTCCAGACTTAGTATTTTGTATTTTTCCCACAAATGATTTATAATGGCACTCTAAGCTCTAACACCCTGTAGTATATAACATAAAGCAAAAAGTGCTTGGCAAAGAATTAAACATTAACATTCTGAGTTACATATCCCAGAAATATTCAACTGGGTGGTGATTTTTCTAGTATCATCAGTTGTTGTTCAGTTAGTAAGTCAAGGTCAACTCTTTGCATCGCCATGCACTGCAGGATGCCAAGCTCCTTTGTTGTTCACTATCTCTCAGAGTTTGATGAAATCATGTCAAAGATAATCAGTGATACTCTCTAGCCATCTTATCCTCTGCTGCCCCTTTCTCTGTTTTCCTTCAGTCTTTCCCAACACCAGAGATGTTTCCAAAGAGTTGGCTTCTTGCATCAGGTGGCCCAAGTATTGGTGCTTCAGCTGTAGCATCCATGCTTCCTATGAATATTCAGTGTTGATTACTTTTAGGATTGACTGATTTGATCTCCTTGCAGCCCAAGGGACTCTCCTAGAGTAAGACAATTGGAACATGGGCTTCAGGAAGTATTACTATGAACAAAGCTGGTGGAGGTGATAGAATTTCAGCTGAGCTAGTTAAGATTCTAAAAGTTGATGCTGTTAAAGTGCTTCAGCCAATATGTGAACAAATTTGGAAAACTCAGCAGTGACCACAGGACTAGAAGAGGTCAGTTTTCAATCCAATTCCAAAGAAGGGCAATGCCAAAGAATATTCAAGCTACCATACAATTGCACTCATTTCACATGCTAGTAAGGTTATGTTTAAAATCCTTCAAGCTAGGCTTCAGCAGCACATGAATTAAAACTTACAGATGTACAAGCAGGGTTTAGAAAAGGATGAAGAGAGGCGGTCCTAAGATGGTGGAGGAATAAGACAGGTAGATCACTTTTCCTCCACAAATTCATCAAAAGAATATTTGAACACTGAGTAAATTCCACAAAACAACTTCTGAATGCCGGCAGAGGACATCAGGCACCCAAAAGAGCAGCCCATTGTCTTCAAAAGGAGATAGGAAAAAATATAAAAGACAAAAAGAGAGACAAAAGAGGTAGGGACGGAGATCCCTACCTTAAGAAGGGAGTCTTAAAAAAAGAGAGGTTTCCAAACACCAGGAAACACTCTCACTGCCGAGTCTGTGGAGAGCTTTGGAACCACAGAGTTCAGTTCAGTTCAGTCGCTCAGTCGTGTCCAACTCTTTGTGACCCCATGAATCGCTGCAGGCCAGGCCTTCCTGTCCATCACCACCTCCCAGAGTTCACTCAGACTCNGCCTGATGAACTATGGACTGAGGTTCATGACATTGTACAGGAGACAGGGATCAAGACCATCCCCATGGAAAGGAAATGCAAAAAAAGCAAAATGGCTGTCAGGGGAAGCTTTACAAATAGCTGTGAAAAGAAGAAAGGTGAAAAACAAAGGAGAAAAGGAAAGGTAATAAGCATCTGAATGCAGTTTCAAAGAATAGCAAAAAGAGATAAGAAAGCCTTCTTTAGCTATCAATGCAAAGAAATAGAGGAAAAGAACAGAATGGGAAAGACTAGAGACCTCTTCAAGAAAATTAGAGATACCAAGGGAACATTTCATGCAAAGATGGGCTCGATAAAGGATAGAAATGGTATGGACCTAACAGAAGAAGAAGATATTTAGAAGAGGTGGCAAGAATACACAGTAGAACTGTACAAAAAAGATTTTCATGATCCAGAAAATCATGATGGTGTGCTCACTAATCTAGAGCCAGACATCCTGGAATGTGAAGTCAAGTGGGCCTTAGAAAGTATCACTATGAACAAAGCTAGTGGAGGTGATGGAATTCCAGTTGAGCTGTTTCAAATCCTGAAAGATGATGCTATGAAAGTGCTGCCCTCAATATGCCAGCAAATTTGCAAAACTCAGCAGTGGCACAGGACTTGAAAAGTTCAGTTTTCATTCCAATTCCAAAGAATGGCAATGCCAAAGAATGCTCAAACTACCATACAATTGCACTCATCTCACACGCTAGTAAAGTAATGCTCAAAATTCTCCAAGCCAAGCTTCAGCAATACATGAACTGTGAAATTCCTGATGTTCAAGCTGGTTTTAGAGAAGGCAGAGGAATCAAAGATCAAATTGCCAACATCCGCTGGATCATGGAAAAAGCAAGAGAGTTCCAGAAAAACATTTATTTCTGCTTTATCGACTCTGCCAAAGCCTTTGACTGTGTGGATCACAATGAACTGTGGAAAAGTCTGAGAGAGATGGGAATACCAGACCACCTGACCTGCCACTTGAGAAATCTGTATGTAAGTCAGGACGCAACAGTTAGAACTTGAAATGGAACAACAGACTGATTCCAAATAGGAAAAAGAATATGTCAAGGCTGTATACTGTCACCCTGCTTATTTAACTTCTATGCAGACTACATCATGAAAAACGCTGTACTGGAAGAAACACATGGTGGAATCAAGATTGCAGGGAGAAATATCAACAACCGCATATATGCAGATGACACCATCCTTATGGCAGAAAGTGAAGAGGAACTAAAAAGCGTCTTGATGAAAGTGAAAGAGGAGAGTGAAAAAGTTGACTTAAAGCTCAACATTCAGAAAACGAAGATCATGGCATCCAGTCCCATCACTTCATGGGAAATAGATGNATCCCTCCCAGCATCAGAGTCTTTTCCAATGAGTCAACTCTTCGCATGAGGTGGTCAAAGTACTGGTTTCTTTATTACAGTGCTTTTACAAGTCTTTGTGTACAAATTTATGAAAGTGAAGGAAAGTGATAGCGTTTGCGGCTCATCAGGGATTTGGTCATAGGTTTTTGTGGGCATATTTGTGTATTTCTACTTGGGAGAAATATCTGTTAATAGATCACTAGATTAATTCAATTTTAATAATATTCTAGACCATAGTTGTTCAAATCATGACTTGCACTTACTGGTGCCTGAAATTAGTGAATCAACTTAATTGTTAATAACTAACACTCTAAACACAAGGTGAATAGTACAGAAAATTCCACAGTGTACTACTAAACAATGGTAAATAATAGTGTTTTGTGAAATTTTTATTTTGGTTTTCAGCATAATACTGATTGAAGTGTTTTGGAGATAAACTATTTCTTATTGTAAATAACAGTCAAAATTTTGAATGTCACAATTTTAAGTAATATTTTGGTTAACTATGGGAGGATTAAACAAACTACCACTAGGGGGAGAGTTGGCTCAACACAGAGTTTAGTGCTGTGGAAAGTTAAAAGAAGTAGCAGACTGCTTTTAAATACAGAGGATGTTAGAAAAAGATGATAGGAAGAAAAAAATTAATTTATTCCAGAATCCTCTAAGATTAAATGTCTGCTACACTTGTACATCACAGGCAGCAGAAGGAACACATCTTGCAAATGGAAATGCAAAGTGCATCATAACACAGGAGTCAGAATTGGTTAGCTGAGCTGTATCCCTAAGCAAGTAGAGGGCAGGGGTATATGGTATGGAACACTCTACACAGGAGTGGGTCAGAGAGAGACCTGGCATTCAGGGTTCCTGATCCTTCCAAAACAATGCCATGTGAATGCCATTGTCTTTTCCCCTCTCTTAGGTACTCAGAATAAGAGTGCTTTCTTTGTGTTGAGGGATACTCCCCTGATGTGGGTCATGGTGAGAGGCAGGGTCACAGCTCCTAGTAAGGAAGCAAAGTTGGCAGATATCCACCACCTCCCAGTTCTCCGGAGATTATAGCACTCGGATGTGATGGAGCATGACAATCAGATGCCCCAGCCAAGTAGTGGCAAAAAGAGAAAGAGGCAATTACAGATCATTTCCAGTGGGTATGGGGCTAAGGCGCTGCAGTGCTGGCAGTGAGGATTCAATGCCTGTGGCTCACACAGACCAACTGTCATCACCAACTTGTTCTACTCACATGATCTTGCCTCTAGCTGCCAAACTTTTCTGGTTCCTTCTTGTCCAGACCTGGTGCTTCAGTCTCCTAGTGAAGCTGTGAGCCAAGAAGAATCCTTATATTTTATTTGGTTTCATTTTTCAGCCTTTTTAAGGTATATTTGAGGTGCATCCAAGGGTACATATTTAAAGCACACCTAAAAATGATGTCTTGATAAAAAGATGTACCCATGGAGTCATCAAAACAATTTGTATAATAAACATATCCATTGCCAGGAAAGTTTCCTCCCTCATCCCCATATCTCAATTTCAACTTCTCCAGCCCTCTTAGTCTGATCTATTTTCTCATACTCTTGATAACAAACTATTCTAGAATTGCACATAAGTTAAATAATACATCAAGTACTTTTGTCCCTGATTTCTTATACGGAGGATAATTATTTCCAAATTCACTGATATTTTTGCATGCATCAATATCTTATTTATTTTCATTGATGAGTAAATTCTATTATGTGGATATGGCACAGTTTATTCTTCTTTTGATAGACATTCGACTGGTTTTAAGTTTTATGTATTCCAAATAGATATGCTGTGAATGTTAGTGTACAAATTTAAGTAGAGACAAATGCTTTCATCTATCCTGGTTAAATATCTAGGCATGGAATCCATGCTTACAGGCATGTAGTTGTCTCTCAGTGTGATTTAATCTGCCTCCCCAACAATGATTGATGTTGAGAAATTTTTCATATGCCAATTTTCCATCTACATGTCTTTTGGCAAAATAACTGAAACTTTCATCATTTTATATTGGGTTGTTTTTCTTGTTATTACCATTATAAGAGTTCTTTATATATTCTAGATAAAATTTCTTTGTGGATAGATGTTTCGGAAATCTTTTCTCTCAGTTAATTGCTTACCTTTTCACATTCTTAACAAGGTCTCATGAAGAGCAAAGTCTTCATTTTATCAAGTCCAACTTACCTATTTCTGTTTTTGTGTAGTTTGTAACTTTGTTGCAATCTGTGCTTAACTCACAATATTATTTCCTATATTTTCTTTCTCAAGTTTTAGAATTTTGCTTTTTGTGTATAGATCTGCAAGCCATTGTGAGTTATTTTTTGAATAATATATAAAAGGAATAATTTATATAAGAATAATTAACCTTCACCAAAGTTAATTTATTTTGAATGTGGACGTCAAATTGTTTCTTGCACCATTTCTTAAAAGATTATATATTGAATGGCCTTTTATTTTTCTGCTGTTTTTTTTTCCCTTGGCTTTATTGATTTTGACAAATAAAAATCGTGCATATTTAAGATATACAATATAATGTTTTGATAAAATTGGAAGGAACTCAGGATAGAATACAGATGANGTCAAATTGTTTCTTGCACCATTTCTTAAAAGATTATATATTGAATGGCCTTTTATTTTTCTGCTGTTTTTTTTTCCCTTGGCTTTATTGATTTTGACAAATAAAAATCGTGCATATTTAAGATATACAATATAATGTTTTGATAAAATTGGAAGGAACTCAGGATAGAATACAGATGAAAGCAAATGGATCTAACTCTTTCATAACAAATCAAATAACCATACTGACGACGGTGGGGAAAATAAGCTGATTTAAGCAGCTTTTGAAAACAATATTTTGGCTGGATATTTATACATACTAAAGACAAAAAGTAACTGTACACACCATACTCTACTAGATAAGTGGATCTAGAATAGCAATCTCACAAGGATCGAGAATAGCAATCTGAAATTACATCGTATAAATTCTATAACTGGATAAATACAAAGTAAATACATTGCAGATATAGAGTCAACTTTCTGTGAGAGAAAGTAATTTCAAATAAGAAAAAGAGGAATTCTAGAGAGAGAACCTTGTAATTCCTGATTATAGCTGGAATATTTGCTCCTTTAAAGTATTAATACACAAACATCATATTTTTCTTTTACATTCCATTGCTATAGTGAATTATATTGATGCTTTTGAGGGACTAAATAAAGGGGCTTCTCTGATAGCTCAGTTGGCAAAGAATTCATCTGCAATGCAGGAGAACTGGATTCAATCCCCTGGAGAATGGAAAGGCTACCCACTCGAGTATTTTGGTCTGGAGAATTCCATGGACTGCATAGGCCATGGGGTCACAAAGAGTCAGACAGGACTGAGCGACTTTCACACTTTTGAGTGATAAAACAATTCTTATTTCTGAGGTAAATAATCTTGCCATGGTTTACTCTTTAATATATTTCTTTATTCAGTGTACCACTGCTTTGTAGAAAATTTTATCTTTGATTATGAGTATTCTTCTTTAGGTTTTTAAATATATTTTTCTGACTTTCATAATCAAGATAATGGTGACTTCCAAAATGTGCTAAGAAAAGTTCTTTTAGCTTTCATTTACTAAAATAATTTCTATAGAATTGACACTGATTCTTCCTTAAATATGTGGTAGCACTCACTGGTGAAGTAATTCTGTCACAGAGTTTTCTTTATGGGAAGGTTGATTAAGGTTTTAGTTTGTGAAACTTGCCTATTTCATATAAGCTGGTGTATTTATTGATGTGAATTTTACCCATGGTATTTCTCATTGCCTTTTAAGTTACCTTGGGTTTGTAATGATGTCCCTGCTCCCATTATTGTTATTAACCATTTGAATCTCACTCTTTATTTTCCTCAGTTAGGCTAGAGGTTTTGTCAATTTTATGGAACATCTTAAAGAGCTATTATTGTGTTTTATGTCTTCATTATCTTTCAGTTTGCAGCTCAAGTGAGAAAATGTATTTCACATGATTTGAAAATTCTTAAATTTACTGACGTCTGTTTTATGGTCCAGAATATAACTGATATTTTTACATGTCTGTGTGCACTTGAAAAGAATGTGATTTGTTCTCTTGATGGATGTCAGAGTTTATAGAAGTCTTTAAAGTCACGTTTCTATCAGAAAGTTAATTACTGATTTTTACTCTTAGCTGGAGTATTTCCTTTCTTCTTATGATATGGGTTAAGTTTAGTTTCTAGGTAACAACCTCAATCATTGATTTGAGATTTATTTTCTTCTCAAATGTAGATTTTTTTTAACCTTCATTTATTTATTTCTTTAAATTTTATTTTTCTTTTATTTTACTTTACAATACTGTATTGGTTTTGCCATACATTGACATGAATCTGCCATGGGTGTATATGAGCTTCCAATCCTGAACACCCCTCCCACCTCCCACCCCATATTATCTCTCTGGATCATCCTTGTGCACCAGCCCCAAGCATCCTGTATCCTGTATCGAACATAGACTGGCACTTCGTTTCTTACATGATAGTATACATGTTTCAATGTCATTCTCCCATATTATCCCACCCTCGCCCTCTCCCTCAGAGTCCAAAAGTCCATTCTATATATCTGTGTCTCTTTTGCTGTCTCACATACAGGGTCATCATTACCATCTTTCTAAATTCCATATATATGTGTCAGTATACTGTATTGGTATTTTTCTTTCTGGCTTACTTCACTCTGTATAATCAGCTCCAGTTTCATCCACCTCATTAGAACTGATTCAAATGTATTCTTTTAATACTCCATTGTGTATATGTACCACAGCTTTCTTATCCATTCATCTGCTGATGGACATCTAGGTTGTTCCATGTCCTGGCTATTATAAACAGTGCTGCAATGAACATTGGGGTACATGTGTCTCTT
>SJYX01006670.1:0-30243 GCA_006410675.1 Oreotragus oreotragus | reverse complement strand
GTGGTCTGGTATTCCCATCTCTTTCAGAATTTTCCACAGTTTATTGTGATCCACACAGTCAAAGGCTTTGGCATAGTCAATAAAGCAGAAATAGATGTTTTTCTGGAACTCTCTTGCTTTTTCCATGATCCAGCGGATGTTGGCAATTTGATCTCTGGTTCCTCTGACTGTTCTAAAACCAGCTTGAACATCAGGGAGTTCACGGTTCACATATTGCTGAAGCCTGGCTTGGAGAATTTTGAGCATTACTTTCCTAGCATGTTAGATGAGTGCAATTGTGCGGTAGTTTGAGCATTCTTTTGCATTGCCTTTCTTTGGAATTGGAATGAAAGCTGACCTTTTCCAGTCCTGGGGCCACTGCTGAGTTTTCCAAATTTGCTGGCATATTGAGTGCAGCACTTTCACAGCATCATCTTCCAGGATTTGAAACAGCTCAATGGGAATTCCATCACCTCCACTAGCTTTGTTCTTAGTGATGCTTTCTAAGGCCCACTTGACTTCACATTCCAAGATGTCTGGCTCTAGATTAGAGATCACATCCTCATGATTATTTGGGTCGTGAAGATATTTTCTGTACAGTTCTTCTAGGTTCTGCTAGAAATAATTAAGTTAATGAAGTACAAAATTGAAATTTTGTGTTCTCTCTTTGTTAAAATGACAATTGTTTTCCTTTTGGTTTGTTCTTGATAATAAGAGATTCTGAAAGGATTTTAAGAGTTTATCTAGAAAAGAAAATTTTATGTCTTGTCAAAATAAGCATTTATGTTATGCGTTGTCTTTATCAGGTCTCTGGTTACTTAAGTAAGCTTACATTAGAAAGAGTTAATCGCTCAGTCGTGTTTGACTCTTTAAGACTCCATGGTCTGTAGCCTACCAGGCTCCTCTGTCCATGGGATTTTCCAGGCAATAGTACTGGAGTGGATTGCCACTTCCTTCTCCAGGGGATCTTCCCTTCCCCCCTTCTTCTTAAACTAATTAAGTATACTTGATATGTTAAATTGAATGGGACACATTGTAAAATAAGAAGAAATGTTAAGCCTTCTTTATGTAGTGTCTGTATACATATGTATTATGTTTTCAAAAATTATGTAAACTTCCTGAGAGTCATATGTTCTGACATAAAATATTACCTGTCATTCAAACTGATGCTCACACTAAAGTGACTCAACCTTAGTACCAAGGAAATGACCTTATTGACTCTCAAGGAAAGGCAGTAACAACAGAATCTGTAAATTTTGTGGCACATGCAGATAAAGTTCATTCTGCTCCTGCAGAAACAAAAACAAAATTTAAATGGTTGACACCTTATTGTCAGACTTTGTCATCCTAATGTGCTTGGAACATGGTAACAGTCCGCTCCTAAACCAGAGAACTTAAGGTGGATAAACAATAGGTGTAAGTCTTCCCAGGTGGCATGAGTGATAAAGAACATGCCTGACAATGCAGGAGATTTAAGTGATGTGATTTTGACCCCTGGATCGGGAAGATCCCCTGGAGTAGGAAATAACAACCCACTCCAGTATTCTTCCTGGTAAATTCTATGGACAGAGGAGACTGATGAAGATGCAACGGGCTGAACACTACTCAGACTAGCACAGCACAGACAATATTTATAAACTAAGCAAACAGCCAGGGCTTTGGGGAAAAAAGATGGTCACTTGGTTCTTCTTGATTTTCTGGCAAACTTATTTTTTTGTTTGTTTGCATTTCTTTACCCATCATAGTGCAGTTACAATGACTCAAGTCATAGATATTGGCAGGAAGAGCTCTATAAAATTATGAAAATAATCTACCTGCAATTTCTGACCTGTTGGATATGAAACTCTGGGAAAAATTATTTCTTTTCTCAGAGGCTTCAGACCTCCTGTCTCTAGACTCGTTGAACACCTGTTACTGGAATTCATTCAACTATTACTTAATGCGATTGCCAAAATGTTCTTGTTATTATATGTATGTTTTCCAGATGGGTTGACTCCTTCCTCTGCTGAAAAGCTGATCCTCCCACAACAGTAAAGAAACTGTTAAAAAGGGAATGTGTTTTCCACTTAGAGTATACCTTCCACAATCTTCAGTGATCACTTCACTGGGAAAATACTATGAGCCTTAGTAACAAACTTGCAAACTTCTTGGGATTTTCACTGTCCCTATCAACCTCAACTATTGGGCAAGGTCAGCAGAACTAATGGAAACTGGACTAATAAAGAACAAGAGTCAGTTACATGGGATTGAATTAACTGATTAATATGAGTATATTTCACGACATTTTGTCTAAAATATTATGTATTCCTTAATCTTTTGTTTTCCAGTTACAAGGAAACTTTTTAAAAGATTTACAGTAGTTTAGTAAATTATGCCATTATAAGCAGGAGTGAAACATTTCTCTTTTTCACCCTACCTAGGTCCTCCAGAATTCAGAAATCTTCAACGAACATTCTTATTTTCTTGACAATATAGTTCTTTGCATAAGTTCAATAAGAATCTGTTCTCTTTATAACAGGTCACAATTAGAAACACTGATTGTATTACCAGAGCTTTGACGGGAATGTCATATTTGAGAGAGACACACATAAACAGGTGTGACCAGACAACTTGAAACTAAGATTGATTTTGTTGTTGTTCAGTCACTCAGTTGTGTCCAACTCTCTCTGACCACATAGACTGCAACCCACCAGACTCCTCTGTCCATGGGGTTTTCCAGGCAAATTACTGGAGTGGGTTGCAATTTCCTTCTCCAGGGGATCTTCTTGACCCAGAGAGCAAACCCACATCTCCTGCATTGGCAGGCAGATTCTTTACCACTGAGCCACCAGGGAATACAAAGATTTCAAAGGTGAATATGGATTGTATGTGTGAGTGTTCAGTTGCTCAGTCATGTTTGACTCTTTGCAACCTTATGGACTGAAACCCACCAGGCTTCTCTGTCCTTGGGACTCTCCAGGCAAGAATACTGGAGAGTGTTGCCATATCATTCTCCAGGGGATCTCCCCAACCCAGGGATCAAACCTGTGAGTCCTATGTCTCCTGCAATAGCAGGCAGATTCTTTACCACTGAGCCACCTAGGAAGAAACAGAGCCTAGTTTCACAAGGTTCACAGTAATTCATTTCAAGATTTTACCATCACAAGTCCCACAAAAGTCTTCTGATAGATGGAAAGCTGAATGCTGGATATCCAGAGTTCATATGTCCTCAGTGGATTAATTCCTTAATAAGCCCCAGTAAGGCTGAGGAAGGTGCAAGTCTGTGACTGATAAATGACACTGTTGTTCATCTTCCGGTATCTACTTTCCACATTTGGACTAGATATTGAAGAGTTTCTATAGAGAAATTACCTTCAAATTGTTTTAATTCTCAGTCCTATGGGTAAGAGCCTGTGTACAGAAATTAGACTGGGGAGAAAAGGAGCTAAAAGAGCACATGATGGACTGAGGCCAGTTTTGTTCTGCTTGTGATACAGCTGTTTTTACCTCAAAGGAAAAGTCTTGTGTATTTAACTTTTATTGCATGTCTAATACACTTTTATTGCATGTTTTATTGGCAGCTACTATCCTAAATGCTTTACAAATAGCAGCCTAGTTAATCCTTATCATGTATCAGTCTGAAAATACAAGAGCTATTATTGAGCATATATAACAGGTGAAGATCACATAGGCTGAGTGGTAAAGAGTTGCTTGCTTTCTTACACAATCTCCTAATCCATGACCTCTCAAAGTCCACAACTGTTGGTGTCAACGTTGTTCTTCAGTCACTAAGTCATGTCTGACTCTGCAGACCCATGGACTGAAGTACACCAGGGTCTTCTGCCCTTCACTATCTGCCAGAGATTGTTCAAATTCATGTCCATTCATTCAGTGATGCTATCTAACCATCTCATCATCTGTTGCCCTTTTCTCCTTTTGTCTTCAGTCTTTCTTAATGTCAGGATCTTTACCAATGAGTTGGCTCTTCCTATCAGTGGCCAAAGTACTAGAGCTTCAGCTTCAGCATCAGTCCTTCCAATGAATATTCAGGGTTGATTTATTTTAAGATTGACTGATTTGATCTCCTTGTAGTCCAAGAGATTCTCAAGAGTCTCCTCCAGTGCCACAGTATGAAAGCATTGATTCTTTGACACTCAGCCTTCTTCGTGGTCCAACTCTCACATCTGTATATGACTACTGGAAAAACCATAGTTTTAGCTATACAGACATTTTTCAGCAAAGTGATGTCTCTGTTTTTTAATATGCTATCTAGGTCTGTCATAGATTTTCTTCCAAGGAGCAAGGGTCTTTTAATTTCATGGCTGCAGTCACCATGCACAATGATTTTGGAGCCAAGAAATATTAGATATTGTGGTGCAGTGGTAAAGAATCAACCTGCCAATGCAGGAGATGCAAGAGACACAGGTTTGATCACTGAATGGGGAAAATCCCTGGAGTAGGAAGAAGATGGAACTCGTCCTGGTCCCATGCAGACTGGGCATCATGTCAGGACAGTGTCTATACAACTGTAGATTTATAAGGAGAAGGGAAAGAAAAACACTGTAGGACATGAGTGGAAAGGGCAGGAGAGGAGGACTGTGATAGGGAAAGGCCAGGATAGTAGTTCTGACAGATGTAATTTTAAAAAGAGCAAGACACCTTTTTTTCTCCTAAAAGAAAAATGCAATGGAAATAGCAGTAGAAATTAGGAGGTGAGGCATAAAACATGACAGTTGAATTTCTTTTTGTGCAGCATGAAGCAAAATTTGCTTATGTTCATGTCAAGGACCATGAGTTCTCTGAAGTGTTGCCCTAGTAGCAAGTCTAGTTGGTCCCCATGGTTTCACATATACTGACAGTAGCAAAGGACTTTAGTGCTTACAGTATCATGAGCTTCACACTATTCAGCTCAGTTCTCCTTAACCCCTAGTCCAGAGGTGGGGACATAGATGGCCCTATAGGTGCCTTCACATGTAGTGGGTTATATTACAGGAGAGGAATATCACCTGTAATTAGGCTACAGGAGCTTGGATAACCTGAATTATTCTGATGGACAGTAAGCTAGCTTACTCTTTACTTTAGAAAGAGACATCTTTCTTGTAATAGAGAGTTATCAGGACTGACTTACTTCATTCCAGAAGGAAACTGTCTCCATTTTCCAAAACTGTAAACAAACCTGCCATTGCTTTGGAGAGAGATGCCCTCTGTTTTTAAAGGCTCTTCGCTACACAGACATCCTAGCACAGGTCGTCCAGAAGAAAGGGCAGTGAATGTCCTTACTTGCATGAAATGCATAAATGTCAGAGCCCTACCAAAATTTTTTCCCAGGTCTGCTCTGGACATCCTTTTCTTCCTCAGTGACAATATGGTTTTTCTCCACTTGCAACAGTCAACAACTTTTAGAAAAATGGTGATTTGTTTGTGTTTAACAGTCTGGGGAAAGGGTCTTTGGATAACTGGGAGCAGAGAGATGCTCAGAGAATTTGACAATCTTGAAAAGTATATAGTGGAACAAAATAATGCAGTTGAACGTATGTAGTTGTGCAAAACATATGTAGTTGTGCAAAAAGCAGCTTGTGATTTGAAACCTTTTATCATCCCTATGATACTTTCTGAGTAGCTCCTAAGATTCTGTAGGCATATCCTGAAGACAGCATCTTTGGTTAACATTTTCTTGATAATACAGCCCTTGGATTTTAATCATCCAACTTCACACATGTGTAAACTTTTCTGTGCAACATTGTTCAGTAAGATTTTACTCAAAAATATTTTTATGTACATTCAAAATCTTAATATCAACCCTTAAATAAAACATCAAGTGGACTAAGTCTCAAGTTGCATTTTAAATACAATTGGTAAAAAGATCAGAATTAAGTGTTCCTTGAAAAGAACACTAAAGGTCAACAAAGAGAGAACAGATCACGGATGTTGCTGGTGGTGCAAGAGAGGCATCAGTGGGTCATGCACCTCATACAATAAGAGAAAAAGTTTTTCCTGATTTACTTCACTCTGTGTGACAGGCTCTAGGTCAACCCACATCACTTCAACTGACTCAATTTCTTTCCATTTTATGGCTGAGTAATATTACATTATATACATCTACCCCACCTTCTTTATCCATTCATCTCTCGATGGACATCTAGACTGCTTCTTCCATTTGTAAAACAGATAGCTAGTGGGAAGCTACTGTATTGCACAGGGAGTTAAGCCTGGTGGTCAGTGATGACCCTGGCAGGTGGAATGGGGAGACAGGAGGCTGAAGAGAGGATATATGTGTATACCTCTGACTGATCCACTATGTTGTACTGCAGAAACTAACACAACATTGTAAAACAATTATGTTCCAATGGGAAAAAAAAAAAGAAAAATAAATGTTTTAAACACACATTTATTGTGTGCCAATCAGGAAGCTGAATTAAAAAAAAAAATTTTCCATTTTAACAGGACAGTTTACTACTTAAACACCTGTATTAATATTCTTTAGCGAATTAGACTGTTGGAGTAGTTATCTAATGTTATCACTTTTTTAATCGAACATAATGAGATATAACCTTGCAAGTAATCTATTTACACTAAACTCATATTTTCAGGGATATTTGTAGTTGGATTCAATTGAAAGAATTACCACTTTATTTCTTAATCATCCTCATCTGCTACTATCAGATTCTACTTAGGCAAGTATTAGTTATTTTCTCGAGTTTGGGGGAAAAGGCAAAATCGAGATAAGGTGGGCTGTCAATAGAGGAAATGGTCTGTCCACTCTTTCCTGCTTCTGTTTTCCATAAACCTCTCTCCAAATATCCTCCAAAATGTTTTCAGTGTAATAAGGAAGAATGAATCTTACCTCAAATAAGATCTGTTTCTTTTACTTTAAACTTTGCATTTTATTGATTTTGCTTTGAGCTAAGAATGTTGCCTATAGCCTGAAATATACAGTATAACCCACCTAAAGAATCTGACTTCTACATGTATAACACTTTTCCATTCATATAGAGATAAAAACTTGCAGAACAGAGAATAATATTTGTCTTGTTGGGGGCTTACAGGAGCACAATGACCTAACCTACATGGACAGCAGCAAGAACAAAGGATTCCTACACCAAAAAGCTTGCAACAACCAACAATCCCCTCCCTCACTTTCCTTTAAACATGTTTTGCTGAAATATTTCAGGGAGTTCAGGGCTTTGGGAGCATGAGCCACCCATTCTCCTTTCATAGTCCCAAAATAAACTTTTCTCTGCTCCAAGCTTCAATGTTTTTACTTGTTTGACCTTCCTGTATGTCAGGCACACAAATCTGTGCTCAGTAACACCAGGAGGGCTGATCTACTGCATCCCTTTTGTACTACTTTTTTGCTTCCCTTTTGCAGCTTCTCCTGGAAGATCTTTTCTCACTTCCCCTGCTGCTCAGGTACATGGGAACTTGGCACCTGGAAACACTCAAAGAATGATAAAACTCCACTTTTGCCTGAAGGAAAGTGGGATTGACTGTGGGAAGGGTTCCTTATATTGGACAGTTCCAGCCTGTGACAGGAAGGGCCTCTCCCCATTCTGGGTATCTCTCTGAGCCTATACCATCTGTGTCCCTTCTCAGGTCCTGGTTTTGTCCTGCTCAATTGTGAGGCTTTGATTTCACCTCTATCTTTTGCTCATGTCCTGTTGTTATAAATCTTCCTCATCTACTCTGGTAAAACCACTCAAGCTAGATAGTGAATAGGGAAGTGGAAAAGGAGAGCTTTCATTTCCTCTACCTCCTCCCACATACATATTTTATCATTTTAAAGACTGAAGCATTTCAGTGTGATTTATAATGATAAATATTCACTTCAATTGTACCACAATTTATTAAACTCATCTGGTTTGTTAAATGTCAATATTATTTTTAATTTTCAACTTAGGAAATATAGAAACAAAAGCTTTTAAATTAATAATCCAAAATGCTCAGGATTGCTTGCAATGGTGTTGTTGTTGTTTTCATTTTAATCTTTCTGTGAAAAGGCCAGCAGCAAGGAACTGGTTATGAATTTCCTACATTCCCAAAGTAGCCACTTGGTTTAGTGACCCAGATTATGAACACCAAGTTGCCTTGTTCAAGTTCCAGGCAAAGTTTAGCACATCCTTAGGAAAGCAGCAAGACAGTAATGTCCACTCTAAATCTGATTTAGATAGAAAAAATTTCAAAAGAATTTTAAAAATAACAATATCACAACATTTTCCAAGTGTCTTTCTAATCCTTTGTCTTTTCAATGTTCACAGGAGAAGTATTTTTATTTTATCCTCACCAAATGACTTACTTACTTTTTGAAAATATACAGCATCACCAGCTTAGCTTTGAAAAATAATGACATCTAAATATCCAGTATCAGTGGGATTGATTACTTTCAAAGGGAGTCTGAGAAAAACCCATGGCATTCTTACTTGATCCTTTGCAGAACAAGAAACAAAAGGAGCATTCATGATGTAAGTTTACAAAGAAAACTGAAAAGATTCAACGAAAGTTGTGAGAAAAATGAGAAGAGTGGTATTTTATGATGTCAGATGTCAACAGCAAACAGACAACAAGAAAGTAACTGATCCCTGACTTGGATTCTGCAGATTTGAGGTACTTCTCCTCACTCAACACACTATATATTTTGAGACTTTTGATGAAGGGAACATGGTAACTATTGATAATTAAACAAAAAAGAAGCCTTATATCCATTTATTATATTCTTTAATCCCAGTTGATTATGATGTCAAGTCTTACCTATTTCCAATTGTGTCAATGTGTGCATCACAAAAATACCTGGGAACTTGACGAACTTCATTATTCTCTTTCCCTTTTTCTCTAAGAGCTCCCAGATGTTCCACTAAGAAAACTCATGTCCTCCATCCCTGTGGGACACCTTCCTTAGATTTGTTGATAGTGATCATACCTGGTCAGTTTATAATTTATATGATACTATCTTCTTTGCTTTAATTATGGCTCAAAGATGCACAAGTAATTCAAACTTAAAACAATAATCCATGACATTTTTTTGTCTAGCAATATGCTCAGATTTGTTTACAAAGACAGGAGAAAGTCAGGATTGTTCTTTTATCAGTTGAGGAAATAATATATGTTCTACTGATATTGCTGAGGAATCAGTATTCCCAGATGCTCTGGAAACTCTCTTGAACTATAAAAAAATGAAGTCAGAAGAGGGATAAAAAAAACCTCATAGAAATGACACCTGAGTCCTGGTCAAACTAGTGCAAAGCCTTCCTTACTGTTCAATTCATTTCAGTCATTCAGTCGTGTCTAAATCTTTGTGACCTCCTGAACTGCAGCATGCCAGGCCTCCATGTCCATCACCAACTCCAGGAGTCTACCCAAACCCATGTCCATTGAGTCAGTGATGCCATCCAGCCATCTTATCCTCTGTCGTCCCCTTCTCCTCCTGCCCTCAATCTTTCCCAGTATCAAGGTCTTTTCAAATGAGTCAGCTCTTCGCATCAGGTGGCCAAAGTATTGGAGTTTCAGCTTCAACATCAGTCCTTCCAATGAACACCCAGGACTGATCTCCTTTAGGACAGACTGGTTGGATCTCTTTGCTGCCCAAGGGGTTCTCAAGAGTCTTTGCCTTACTGTTAAATATTTTCAATTATGTGATTTAGCAAATACCTTTACTTTTTTTAAACCAAATCATATTGGGATTTTTCTTTCTTTCAACTGAAAATATCCTAACATAATGAGTTCTCCAATGGGAAGAGTGGGATCTGATCCCCATAGCTGTGTTAGCTCACCTCCCATTGAAAATGGAACTCAACTAAAATAGAAACTGGCAAAAGCACAATTACTGTATACTTTTCAAGCCCATTTTGTTACTTTAACCAGGGCAGAAAATCAAGACCTCTGGAATAGAACAATTCTAAATTCGTCTAACTGTGAATTGTTTCCACCAGAAGCTCTAAAGGAGTATTTAGTCAAAACAGTCTACCTTAGAAATAGGATATGAAACTTAACAAACTTAAAAAGACACTGACCATTCATTTCATCTCTTCATATGGGAAGCAAAACTCTTATATGACAACACTGTAGTACTCTTAGTCTATATGGAAAATTTTATCAGTGGTCTTGAAAGGGTAACAGGCAGGAAGGTTAGGGGCCCCCAAACAGAAGAAATAGGCTGCAAGTGTCAGACATTTTTTATCTCTCTCTTAACGGGCAGGAGGAAACAAACAAGTGTCAGATTTTTTTTTCCTTCTCTATATAAAATTAAAAGGTTTCTTTTAAAATTCTTTGTTGCCATGATGACACCTGGTTCCATGTAACTTAACTTTTCTCAAACTTTCAGCTAACCAATGTGTTTTTCTTATGCAAATGCTTTTCTTAACCTATGTTAATGAACTATGTATTTACCCTAGGCTCTGTCTTTCTTCAAGTTGGTTTGCCTAAGACTCAGAACCTATAATGGCTCAAAAAAGTATGCTTTACTCAGGAAAATGTTCTTAAGCTATGTTAATGAGACTATGTATTTGCTTGGAAATATGTCTTTCTTCAAGATGACAAGATTGAGTCAAACAATCGACATGAGTCAGTTGTTTTATGGCCCAAGATGACTCACCTTGTGCCATTGTTATCTCAAAATGCATGTTGTGAGTGAGGGCACTGGTGCCACTCTCTGAGTTTTGAGACATTTCCTTTCTCTAATTAGCAGCCTGAGCCTGCTAATGGGTATATAACTTCTTGCTGAAAAACTAGCAAGGGGAAACACTTTCTGCCCCCTACTGATGTCTATGCCAGAAGCCTTCTCTATTTTATATTTTAATAAAACTTTATTACACAAAAGCTCTGAGCAGTCAAGCCTCATCACTAGCCCCGGATTGTTGCCCTCTCCTCCAGAGGCCAAGAATCCCAGCATCTTTCACAGCTCAGCAACAACCTTTCAGTCTCATATGAAAAATGTTTTTTCTAAATTAAGGAATGGGCCCAAAATATTTTTTCCACAATAGAATCTTGTGACGAGGGTGGGGTGGTAATAAGGTGAAAGGCAGATTAGTGGTCTTGAAATATGTAGATAATATGAGATATGTGGTTCTTGCCTTCAGATAGGTGATGAGAATTTCTCCAGAAATTTGTCACTTTTTTAATTCAAAATATGCAAGAGAATTCCTACCAGACAATAAGTTGACCCAAATCCTGTCCTAACTGTGTCAAAATATTTCAAGGGCCAAGATGAAGGACCTTCTGGGATCGGTTTTCCCTAGGGCCATCTAGGAACAGGGTTAGATGGACTCATGTCATTTGACTATGGGAAGGGAAGACTGAAAGTTGAAAGACATTAAAAAATTAAACAACAATTTGAAAGCTTACCTTTTGTCTGTCAAAACTAATAACAAAACCATTAGGTTTGCATTTTGAATGTTTTATCCATTATTTTTTTAATTTATTCATTTTATTTGTATTTTATGAACATTAATAAAATCTGTTCATTATCCTTAATACTTATGGTTTAGGAAATAATGTTCTAAACATCATCTCTTAAACTGGTTGCCTCATACAGTTAGAGACTTGGCCTAGGAGAATGTGTAAGCAGTAGAGTGTGTGGGAGAGCAAAGTCTTTAAATGGCCACAATCCACATTCTACAGAGAAACAGTGCTGATGTACTTTAACCACAAAAACACCAACAGGAATATATATATATAGTTATAGTTTTATAGTTATAGTTATAGTTATTTTCCCAAGGACCTGAGTAAAACTGAGCAGAGATTGACCCAGACTTTCTTCACTCAATCATTTCCTCCCCAGAGTTTATGATTAGAATGAAGCAGAGACGACAAGCAAAGGAAAACTAAAACTAAATTTATTATAGTATCATGAAGACTCAGATTATAAAGCATACAAAAGAACTTGAAATGAGGCTGGGGAGGAGGGAAAGACAGAATGAGGTGGTCAGGGTGAGGGTGTAAGGAAAATATCCCCTTCCGATTGGGTCTTCACACTTGGTTCCAAGTCCATGATGAGCTGCAACAAGACACAGGCTGCTGACTTCCCATCTGATCTAGCCCTTGAACTTGCAGACATAGGGTAGGTTCACGTTACAGTTATAATCTTTCCATTTCAGATATCCTAGAGAGACAAAAGAGCTTGAGTCAATGGGGTTGGTGCAGCCTGAGGACCCAATGGAGAGGAATCCCAGATTCTGGCCTTTCACCAAACTCTTACTCGAAGGGAAGAAGATAGAAAGAGAGATGAGAGGGGATGGGAGCAGACAAACCAACACTGTACTTCATAGCAGAGTAGGATTCTCTGACGATCAAGCCTAGAAATTGGGGATGAAAGGAAAAGACTAAGTAGAAGTGACCTTCTCTGTTTCTTACCTGATGTTCTGGACAGGATCCCACAGTGAGCAAGGTTTGAGACAGTGGCAGGATTTCTCTCCCAGGCCAAATAATTGAGCACATCAGTGCTACTCCATTCCCATCCACCAGCATTGGGCTCAGAGCCCTATGGAGCAGAGGATGGAGTTAGGTGAGATAGAAAGACCTTTAGAATTCTCCTGGCCTGATGCCCTCTGCTGGAATGCCTGGTCCCCTCCACAGCATCATGGAATTGGCTCTGCTCTTCCAGATGATGCCCCACAGCTCTCCTCTAGGAAACTCTCCCTACCTCCCTACTTTACTTGGCAAATTCCACAGCCAATAATCACAAAGGCCAATAGAACACCTCAGAGTAACATGTCACTATCTGAACTACACTTGGGGATGCATTTGCGCTTATCATCTAAAACTCTGAGACAATGCCTGTTTTATAAAAAAAGGAAAGTGAGAATGAAAGTCTCTCAGTCCTGTCCAACTCTTTGCTACTCCATGGACTACACAGTCCATGGAGTTCTCCAGGCCAGAATACTGGAGTGGGTATCTGTTCCCTTCTTCAGGGGGTCTTCCCATCCCTGGGACTGAATCCAGGTCTCCTGCATTGCAGGCACATTCTTTACCGGCTAAGCCACCAGGAAAGTCCATTAAAAAAAAAAAGAGAGAGAGAGAAATGCATCAGTCCTAAATCTTGATTTAGGACTTGCTATGCACAGCATATTCAGACTCAGGGAAGCATAGAGAATTACAAAGCATGCTTGTGTGAATTGTGTAAAAGCTTGATAAGAGGAAGATTAACTTTAGCAGGAGTCTAGGAACTGACACAGAACTCAGCTCTTCAGCTGCCCTCAAGACCCTCATTTTCCCCAGTTATCACCTGAGTTCCAGGGATCTCTGAGGTATTTTCTGGGCTGGCAAATGGGATGGGGGTAGGGGGGAAGCTAAGCTGAGTGGCCATAGCATCTTTGTAAATAACAAATTATAAAGGAAATAAACATACCTCTGTTGGGTCGTGGAGCCCAATCCAAACGTCTGATTGGGTATTCAAGTTGTCCCTAACCAAGGAGGCCAGGAAGGCTCCCTCAGTCCCACTGAGCACAGACGCGAGGTGTCCTGAGTGTCTCCTCTGGCAGGCAATCTGTGTGGGGAAGGGAGAGACACAGGAGGAGCTTGAGACACCACTAGGGAAGGGAAGGGCCAAGAAGGGATGTGTTTGCAAACATGAACTTCTTATTTTCAACCTAAGGAAGCTCTTGAGGATCCCCATTCCCCACAACCCTGTCTCTGATTTGCTTCTCCTTATCTCTATTAACTGCAAACCCCAGAACTCACATTTGCATTCATCCAGGTTCTGGCTGCTTTATACAAGGCATAGCAGTAGGACCCATAGGCTATGGAACCTCTGGGACAGCTGATCCTTTCAGAGCGCAGTTCCTTCTGGGAATCTTCCCCTGAAGAAGAAGTAAGAGAGAGGATGAGGTAAAATGGAGATAAGGGATTAAAGTACAGAGGCGACCTTGGGGAATATCTACGAGGCCAGTGCTTGGGGCAGTGATACCAAACTTCTAAGTACCTCTCACAATTGAACATTCCAAGGATTTATCTTTCTTAAAGCATGAACTAGATGTACTATTTGGGAGATGGTGTGTTTTCTTTTTATGTATCTGCCTAATTCAAACACTTTTCCTCCTCTGGACTGTTTGTTCCTACACTGGATTCCTGTCATTCTTCTACTCTTATTTCTGTTTTTCCTCCTTAATCAACTCACATAAGTTAGACCCTACTGAGAAAATGAAAATAATCTCATTTCACTGTTATTAAACCCCTGGGGTGCCTCCTACCACTAGGTACCCTGAAGGAAGGAGTGATGACTCAGGAATCCAGGCCTTTATGTTGTGTGGGTATATCCCATTACCAGGGGAGGCACAGGAGCTTTCCTCCTCATCTTGGCCCTGAGCAGACGCTGGGAACCCAGAGCTAGAGGCAGAGAAGTCTCACCTTGGACCTGAGACAGGAGCATCAGGCAGGAAAGCAGCATCCAGGACAGTCTGGGGAGGCCCAGGGAAGACAGCATTGTGTCCGTGAGGTGTGGAGAAAGCTAGAGAACTAAAGGGAGGGTGATCAGAGAGAGGGTGTGAGAGACTCCCTGTTGTACCTCTTGTCTTTTCCTTCATCTAGTCCCCTAGGAATAAATCCATCTTGGTAGCCTCCCTCCCCTTCCATGGTGCTGGAAAAAATTAGAAGATCTATACATCCCAGTGCACCTGAGATCTCCCAAGTCTGGCTTCCCCTGGTCTCAAAGCTCCCTTGTTCTCTGAAGACACGAGTCCTTGTATACTTTCCCCCCATCATGGGTCTCACCTTGTCTCAGCTCCCACTTAACTCTCTTGCAGGGATCTGCACTGGCTTGTCCGGGCAGAAAAGACTGGGCTTTTATAAGAGAATCTGGGGGAGGGGCACTGAAATGAATAGCAGGAAAGAGGAGCCAGGCCAGGGATTCAAGGACATTCCTGCCAGGGGAGGAGTCTCTTCCCAGAAAAGTCTTGGAGTTGCCACAAATACTGCCTCTTCCTCATTATCCTATTAGCACTTTTTCCTGGAAAAGGTGAAATTTGTTCTTCTGACTTTTCCATGATTAGCCTCTGTGGCACAAAACAAGTCATTAATTGTTTAAGGGGCATGTCTACTGGAATAGTTCTTCCAGTTGACGTCTCAAGTGCTCACTCTTCTGGGCACACTGTTGCATATTTTCTAATTGTGTAGTGGAAATAAATATATATTGGATTATTAAGTGGAGATGTGTATGGGAGCTATAAGTATCACAGATAAGTGAGGGCAAGAAGATACTGAAAGTGTGAGAACAGAAGTTCAGCATTGCCTCTTTTACATGGTAGTTCATTTTAAAGAAACTTCAGAATCATTTCATAAGTCAGTGCTGCTGCTGCTGATGCTGCTGCTAAGCCGCTTCAGTTGTGTCCAAATCTGTGCAACCCCATAGATGGCAGCCCACCAGGCTCCCCCGACCCTGGGATTATCCAGGCAAGAACACTGGAGTGGGTTGCCATTTCTTTCTGCAATGCATAAAAGTGAATGGTGAAAGTGAAGTCAGTCAGTCATGTCTGACTCTTAGGGACCTCATGGACTGCAGCCTACCAGGCTCCTCCATCTATGGGATTTTCCAGGCAAGAGTACTGGAGTGGGTTGCTATTGTAGATGAGCCAAAATCTTAAGTGAAATGAGAGGCATAAACTTCCCTTCCTGGTATTCTGAGAGATGGAGTTCCCTAATGGATAGTGATAATTTGATATAATAAGAGGCAATGAATGAATTTCAAACCTAGGAGTTCTATAGTCACAGGCTGTAGAGCTAAAGGAAGAATGAGAGGGTGTGAAGGAATGATCAGAGGAGGGTCTGGGTGAAATTGTAGATCTGATCCCACACTGCATATAAGTTAGATCTCTGCTTCTTCAAGATGCTCAGTCTGCTGGGCTGCTGACAATTGCCTTCCAAGACTATCACTGGGCTATTGATGAAAAGTCTTTTCTATTACACTCTAGTCAGGTGATCAGGGCTATATGAGAACACTAAGAAAACTTCATTCAGTTCAGTCAGTTCAGTCGCTCAGTCATGTCTGACTCTCTCAAGAGTCTTCTCCAACACCACAGTTCAAAAGCATCAATTCTTCAGTGTTCAGCCTTCTTCACAGTCCAACTCTCACATCCATACATGACCACAGGAAAAAACCATAGCCTTGATTAGACGGACCTTAGTCAGCAAAGCAATGTCTCTGCTTTTGAATATACAATCTAGGTTGGTCATAACTTTTCTTCCAAGGAGTAAGCGTCTTTTAATTTCATGGCTGCAGCCACCATCTGCAGTGATTTTGGAGCCCACAAAAAGTAAAGTCTGACACTGTNCTCTTACTCGAAGGGAAGAAGATAGAAAGAGAGATGAGAGGGGATGGGAGCAGACAAACCAACACTGTACTTCATAGCAGAGTAGGATTCTCTGACGATCAAGCCTAGAAATTGGGGATGAAAGGAAAAGACTAAGTAGAAGTGACCTTCTCTGTTTCTTACCTGATGTTCTGGACAGGATCCCACAGTGAGCATGGTTTGAGACAGTGGCAGGATTTCTCTCCCAGGCCAAATAATTGAGCACATCAGTGCTACTCCATTCCCATCCACCAGCATTGGGCTCAGAGCCCTGTGGAGCAGAGGATGGAGTTAGGTGAGATAGAAAGACCTTTAG
This sequence comes from Oreotragus oreotragus, assembly GCA_006410675.1. NCBI lineage: Eukaryota > Metazoa > Chordata > Mammalia > Artiodactyla > Bovidae > Oreotragus > Oreotragus oreotragus. Next base: position 13,698 of record SJYX01006670.1, on the reverse strand, counting down.
AATTCTCCTGGCCTGATGCCCTCTGCTGGAATGCCTGGTCCCCTCCACAGCATCATGGAATTGGCTCTGCTCTTCCAGATGATGCCCCACAGCTCTCCTCTAGGAAACTCTCCCTACCTCCCTACTTTACTTGGCAAATTCCACAGCCAATAATCACAAAGGCCAATAGAACACCTCAGAGTAACATGTCACTATCTGAACTACACTTGGGGATGCATTTGCGCTTATCATCTAAANCTCTAGGAAACTCTCCCTACCTCCCTACTTTACTTGGCAAATTCCACAGCCAATAATCACAAAGGCCAATAGAACACCTCAGAGTAACATGTCACTATCTGAACTACACTTGGGGATGCATTTGCGCTTATCATCTAAAACTCTGAGACAATGCCTGTTTTATAAAAAAAGGAAAGTGAGAATGAAAGTCTCTCAGTCCTGTCCAACTCTTTGCTACTCCATGGACTACACAGTCCATGGAGTTCTCCAGGCCAGAATACTGGAGTGGGTATCTGTTCCCTTCTTCAGGGGGTCTTCCCATCCCTGGGACTGAATCCAGGTCTCCTGCATTGCAGGCACATTCTTTACCGGCTAAGCCACCAGGAAAGTCCATTAAAAAAAAAAAGAGAGAGAGAGAAATGCATCAGTCCTAAATCTTGATTTAGGACTTGCTATGCACAGCATATTCAGACTCAGGGAAGCATAGAGAATTACAAANGGTCTCCTGCATTGCAGGCAGATTCTTTACCGGCTAAGCCACCAGGAAAGCCCATTAAAAAAAAAAAGAGAGAGAGAGAGAAAAATGCATCAATCCTAAATCTTGATTTAGGACTTGCTATGCACAGCATATTCAGACTCAGGGAAGCATAGAGAATTACAAAGCATGCTTGTGTGAATTGTGTAAAAGCTTGATAAGAGGAAGATTAACTTTAGCAGGAGTCTAGGAACTGACACAGAACTCAGCTCTTCAGCTGCCCTCAAGACCCTCATTTTCCCCAGTTATCACCTGAGTTCCAGGGATCTCTGAGGTATTTTCTGGGCTGGCAAATGGGATGGGGGTAGGGGGGAAGCTAAGCTGAGTGGCCATAGCATCTTTGTAAATAACAAATTATAAAGGAAATAAACATACCTCTGTTGGGTCGTGGAGCCCAATCCAAATGTCTGATTGGGTATTCAAGTTGTTCCTAACCAAGGAGGCCAGGAAGGCTCCCTCAGTCCCACTGAGCACAGACGCGAGGTGTCCTGAGTGTCTCCTCTGGCAGGCAATCTGTGTGGGGAAGGGAGAGACACAGGAGGAGCTTGAGACACCACTAGGGAAGGGNATTCCATGTAACTTAACTTTTCTCAAACTTTCAGCTAACCAATGTGTTTTTCTTATGCAAATGCTTTTCTTAAGCTATGTTAATGAACTATGTATTTACCCTAGGCTCTGTCTTTCTTCAAGTTGGTTTGCCTAAGACTCAGAACCTATAATGGCTCAAAAAAGTATGCTTTACTCAGGAAAATGTTCTTAAGCTATGTTAATGAGACTATGTATTTACTTGGAAATATGTCTTTCTTCAAGATAACAAGATTGAGTCAAACAATCGACATGAGTCAGTTGTTTTATGGCCCAAGATGACTCACCTTGTGCCATTGTTATCTCAAAATGCATGTTGTGAGTGAGGGCACTGGTGCCACTCTCTGAGTTTTGAGACATTTCCTTTCTCTAATTAGCAGCCTGAGCCTGCTAATGGGTATATAACTTCTTGCTGAAAAACTAGCAAGGGGAAACACTTTCTGCCCCCTACTGATGTCTATGCCAGAAGCCTTCTCTATTTTATATTTTAATAAAACTTTATTACACAAAAGCTCTGAGCAGTCAAGCCTCATCACTAGCCCCGGATTGTTGCCCTCTCCTCCAGAGGCCAAGAATCCCAGCATCTTTCACAGCTCAGCAACAACCTTTCAGTCTCATATGAAAAATGTTTTTTCTAAATTAAGGAATGGGCCCAAAATATTTTTTCCACAATAGAATCTTGTGACGAGGGTGGGGTGGTAATAAGGTGAAAGGCAGATTAGTGGTCTTGAAATATGTAGATAATATGAGATATGTGGTTCTTGCCTTCAGATAGGTGATGAGAATTTCTCCAGAAATTTGTCACTTTTTTAATTCAAAATATGCAAGAGAAATCCTACCAGACAATAAGTTGACCCAAATCCTGTCCTAACTGTGTCAAAATATTTCAAGGGCCAAGATGAAGGACCTTCTGGGATCAGTTTTCCCTAGGGCCATCTAGGAACAGGGTTAGATGGACTCATGTCATTTGACTATGGGAAGGGAAGACTGAAAGTTGAAAGACATTAAAAAATTAAACAACAATTTGAAAGCTTACCTTTTGTCTGTCAAAACTAATAACAAAACCATTAGGTTTGCATTTTGAATGTTTTATCCATTATTTTTTTAATTTATTCATTTTATTTGTATTTTATGAACATTAATAAAATCTGTTCATTATCCTTAATACTTATGGTTTAGGAAATAATGTTCTAAACATCATCTCTTAAACTGGTTGCCTCATACAGTTAGAGACTTGGCCTAGGAGAATGTGTAAGCAGTAGAGTGTGTGGGAGAGCAAAGTCTTTAAATGGCCACAATCCACATTCTACAGAGAAACAGTGCTGATGTACTTTAACCACAAAAACACCAAGAGGAATATATATATATAGTTATAGTTTTATAGTTATAGTTATAGTTATTTTCCCAAGGACCTGAGTAAAACTGAGCAGAGATTGACCCAGACTTTCTTCACTCAATCATTTCCTCCCCAGAGTTTATGATTAGAATGAAGCAGAGACGACAAGCAAAGGAAAACTAAAACTAAATTTATTATAGTATCATGAAGACTCAGATTATAAAGCATACAAAAGAACTTGAAATGAGGCTGGGGAGGAGGGAAAGACAGAATGAGGTGGTCAGGGTGAGGGTGTAAGGAAAATATCCCCTTCCGATTGGGTCTTCACACTTGGTTCCAAGTCCATGATGAGCTGCAACAAGACACAGGCTGCTGACTTCCCATCTGATCTAGCCCTTGAACTTGCAGACATAGGGTAGGTTCACGTTACAGTTATAATCTTTCCATTTCAGATATCCTAGAGAGACAAAAGAGCTTGAGTCAATGGGGTTGGTGCAGCCTGAGGACCCAATGGAGAGGAATCCCAGATTCTGGCCTTTCACCAAACTCTTACTCGAAGGGAAGAAGATAGAAAGAGAGATGAGAGGGGATGGGAGCAGACAAACCAACACTGTACTTCATAGCAGAGTAGGATTCTCTGACGATCAAGCCTAGAAATTGGGGATGAAAGGAAAAGACTAAGTAGAAGTGACCTTCTCTGTTTCTTACCTGATGTTCTGGACAGGATCCCACAGTGAGCAAGGTTTGAGACAGTGGCAGGATTTCTCTCCCAGGCCAAATAATTGAGCACATCAGTGCTACTCCATTCCCATCCACCAGCATTGGGCTCAGAGCCCTATGGAGCAGAGGATGGAGTTAGGTGAGATAGAAAGACCTTTAGAATTCTCCTGGCCTGATGCCCTCTGCTGGAATGCCTGGTCCCCTCCACAGCATCATGGAATTGGCTCTGCTCTTCCAGATGATGCCCCACAGCTCTCCTCTAGGAAACTCTCCCTACCTCCCTACTTTACTTGGCAAATTCCACAGCCAATAATCACAAAGGCCAATAGAACACCTCAGAGTAACATGTCACTATCTGAACTACACTTGGGGATGCATTTGCGCTTATCATCTAAAACTCTGAGACAATGCCTGTTTTATAAAAAAAGGAAAGTGAGAATGAAAGTCTCTCAGTCCTGTCCAACTCTTTGCTACTCCATGGACTACACAGTCCATGGAGTTCTCCAGGCCAGAATACTGGAGTGGGTATCTGTTCCCTTCTTCAGGGGGTCTTCCCATCCCTGGGACTGAATCCAGGTCTCCTGCATTGCAGGCACATTCTTTACCGGCTAAGCCACCAGGAAAGTCCATTAAAAAAAAAAAGAGAGAGAGAGAAATGCATCAGTCCTAAATCTTGATTTAGGACTTGCTATGCACAGCATATTCAGACTCAGGGAAGCATAGAGAATTACAAAGCATGCTTGTGTGAATTGTGTAAAAGCTTGATAAGAGGAAGATTAACTTTAGCAGGAGTCTAGGAACTGACACAGAACTCAGCTCTTCAGCTGCCCTCAAGACCCTCATTTTCCCCAGTTATCACCTGAGTTCCAGGGATCTCTGAGGTATTTTCTGGGCTGGCAAATGGGATGGGGGTAGGGGGGAAGCTAAGCTGAGTGGCCATAGCATCTTTGTAAATAACAAATTATAAAGGAAATAAACATACCTCTGTTGGGTCGTGGAGCCCAATCCAAACGTCTGATTGGGTATTCAAGTTGTCCCTAACCAAGGAGGCCAGGAAGGCTCCCTCAGTCCCACTGAGCACAGACGCGAGGTGTCCTGAGTGTCTCCTCTGGCAGGCAATCTGTGTGGGGAAGGGAGAGACACAGGAGGAGCTTGAGACACCACTAGGGAAGGGAAGGGCCAAGAAGGGATGTGTTTGCAAACATGAACTTCTTATTTTCAACCTAAGGAAGCTCTTGAGGATCCCCATTCCCCACAACCCTGTCTCTGATTTGCTTCTCCTTATCTCTATTAACTGCAAACCCCAGAACTCACATTTGCATTCATCCAGGTTCTGGCTGCTTTATACAAGGCATAGCAGTAGGACCCATAGGCTATGGAACCTCTGGGACAGCTGATCCTTTCAGAGCGCAGTTCCTTCTGGGAATCTTCCCCTGAAGAAGAAGTAAGAGAGAGGATGAGGTAAAATGGAGATAAGGGATTAAAGTACAGAGGCGACCTTGGGGAATATCTACGAGGCCAGTGCTTGGGGCAGTGATACCAAACTTCTAAGTACCTCTCACAATTGAACATTCCAAGGATTTATCTTTCTTAAAGCATGAACTAGATGTACTATTTGGGAGATGGTGTGTTTTCTTTTTATGTATCTGCCTAATTCAAACACTTTTCCTCCTCTGGACTGTTTGTTCCTACACTGGATTCCTGTCATTCTTCTACTCTTATTTCTGTTTTTCCTCCTTAATCAACTCACATAAGTTAGACCCTACTGAGAAAATGAAAATAATCTCATTTCACTGTTATTAAACCCCTGGGGTGCCTCCTACCACTAGGTACCCTGAAGGAAGGAGTGATGACTCAGGAATCCAGGCCTTTATGTTGTGTGGGTATATCCCATTACCAGGGGAGGCACAGGAGCTTTCCTCCTCATCTTGGCCCTGAGCAGACGCTGGGAACCCAGAGCTAGAGGCAGAGAAGTCTCACCTTGGACCTGAGACAGGAGCATCAGGCAGGAAAGCAGCATCCAGGACAGTCTGGGGAGGCCCAGGGAAGACAGCATTGTGTCCGTGAGGTGTGGAGAAAGCTAGAGAACTAAAGGGAGGGTGATCAGAGAGAGGGTGTGAGAGACTCCCTGTTGTACCTCTTGTCTTTTCCTTCATCTAGTCCCCTAGGAATAAATCCATCTTGGTAGCCTCCCTCCCCTTCCATGGTGCTGGAAAAAATTAGAAGATCTATACATCCCAGTGCACCTGAGATCTCCCAAGTCTGGCTTCCCCTGGTCTCAAAGCTCCCTTGTTCTCTGAAGACACGAGTCCTTGTATACTTTCCCCCCATCATGGGTCTCACCTTGTCTCAGCTCCCACTTAACTCTCTTGCAGGGATCTGCACTGGCTTGTCCGGGCAGAAAAGACTGGGCTTTTATAAGAGAATCTGGGGGAGGGGCACTGAAATGAATAGCAGGAAAGAGGAGCCAGGCCAGGGATTCAAGGACATTCCTGCCAGGGGAGGAGTCTCTTCCCAGAAAAGTCTTGGAGTTGCCACAAATACTGCCTCTTCCTCATTATCCTATTAGCACTTTTTCCTGGAAAAGGTGAAATTTGTTCTTCTGACTTTTCCATGATTAGCCTCTGTGGCACAAAACAAGTCATTAATTGTTTAAGGGGCATGTCTACTGGAATAGTTCTTCCAGTTGACGTCTCAAGTGCTCACTCTTCTGGGCACACTGTTGCATATTTTCTAATTGTGTAGTGGAAATAAATATATATTGGATTATTAAGTGGAGATGTGTATGGGAGCTATAAGTATCACAGATAAGTGAGGGCAAGAAGATACTGAAAGTGTGAGAACAGAAGTTCAGCATTGCCTCTTTTACATGGTAGTTCATTTTAAAGAAACTTCAGAATCATTTCATAAGTCAGTGCTGCTGCTGCTGATGCTGCTGCTAAGCCGCTTCAGTTGTGTCCAAATCTGTGCAACCCCATAGATGGCAGTCCACCAGGCTCCCCCGTCCCTGGGATTATCCAGGCAAGAACACTGGAGTGGGTTGCCATTTCTTTCTGCAATGCATAAAAGTGAATGGTGAAAGTGAAGTCAGTCAGTCATGTCTGACTCTTAGGGACCTCATGGACTGCAGCCTACCAGGCTCCTCCATCTATGGGATTTTCCAGGCAAGAGTACTGGAGTGGGTTGCTATTGTAGATGAGCCAAAATCTTAAGTGAAATGAGAGGCATAAACTTCCCTTCCTGGTATTCTGAGAGATGGAGTTCCCTAATGGATAGTGATAATTTGATATAATAAGAGGCAATGAATGAATTTCAAACCTAGGAGTTCTATAGTCACAGGCTGTAGAGCTAAAGGAAGAATGAGAGGGTGTGAAGGAATGATCAGAGGAGGGTCTGGGTGAAATTGTAGATCTGATCCCACACTGCATATAAGTTAGATCTCTGCTTCTTCAAGATGCTCAGTCTGCTGGGCTGCTGACAATTGCCTTCCAAGACTATCACTGGGCTATTGATGAAAAGTCTTTTCTATTACACTCTAGTCAGGTGATCAGGGCTATATGAGAACACTAAGAAAACTTCATTCAGTTCAGTCAGTTCAGTCGCTCAGTCATGTCTGACTCTCTCAAGAGTCTTCTCCAACACCACAGTTCAAAAGCATCAATTCTTCAGTGTTCAGCCTTCTTCACAGTCCAACTCTCACATCCATACATGACCACAGGAAAAAACCATAGCCTTGATTAGACGGACCTTAGTCAGCAAAGCAATGTCTCTGCTTTTGAATATACAATCTAGGTTGGTCATAACTTTTCTTCCAAGGAGTAAGCGTCTTTTAATTTCATGGCTGCAGCCACCATCTGCAGTGATTTTGGAGCCCACAAAAAGTAAAGTCTGACATTGTTTCCACTGTTTCCCAATCTATTTGTCATGAAGTGATGGGACCAGATGCCATGATCTTAATTTTCTGAATGTTGAGCTTTAAGCCAACGTTTGCGCTCTCCTCCTTCACTTTCATCAAGAGGCTTTTTAGCTCCTCTTCACTTTCTGCCATAAGGGTGGTGTCATCTGCATATCTGAGGTTATTGATATTTCTCCTGGCAATCTTGATTCCAGCTTGTGTTTCTTCCAGTCCAGCATTTCTCATGATGTACTCTGCATATAAGTTAAATAAGCAGGGAGACAATATACAGCCTTGACATACTCCTTNAAGGGTGGTGTCATCTGCATATCTGAGGTTATTGATATTTCTCCTGGCAATCTTGATTCCAGCTTGTGTTTCTTCCAGTCCAGCATTTCTCATGATGTACTCTGCATATAAGTTAAATAAGCAGGGAGACAATATACAGCCTTGACATACTCCTTGTCCTATTTGGAACCAGTCTGCCAGCTTTGGTAACTCTGAGATACATGACCTGTGATTGAGGTTCAGATTGGCCAATCTAGGGAAACATTATAGGAATTCTCTATATAGGCCCTGACCCTCATGTGATCGTTATAGCTAGTTTGTGTGCCAGTGGAGCTTTGCAAAGAGGTCAGTGCAATCAAGGGTGGAATTGATTCATGTCCTGAGACTCCAAAATTGAATAGGACCCAAAGAAAATCTAATAGGAAGGATAGGAGAGCCAAGGTATTCTTTTGTTAAATAAAAAAAGAAAGAAAATGAATTACTTCACAAATATGTTCAAGAATGTATAAATAAATACAAAGCCATAACTATCATGAGAGCTAGGGGAAATTAAAACTAAAATGATCAATTTATCATGGAAATGATGATTGTTAGGATTATTTGAAACATAGTATTGCTACATTAAAATAATTATTTGAGGAAATTCCCTGACAGTCCAGTGGTTGAGAGCCCATGATCTCATTGCTGAGGGCCCAGTTTCAATCCCAAGAAGGGTAAGTAAAATTCTACAAGCCATGTGGTGTGGCCCAAAAAAGGAAAGTTATTACTTGAGAATAAGTAAATAGTAGTAATTACACATGGAAAGTGGAATTCTGGAATTCTTGTGGGGAAAGATACCATTTTAGATTTAAGTAAAGATGCCATTTAGATTAAAGTACCCCAAAATTATAGAGTCATCTATTTTAGTAAGTAAAATTTACTATTTTCCTGATTAATAAAGCACACCACTTGAGGGTTACTTGTGAAACTGCCAACATACCCATGCGAGAGCCAGAAGACAGAAAGGAAGATTTAGATATCACAGGTAAAATTTCCCCTGTATGTAGCTGTCTTTGCTGTGATTTCATTACCAGAAAATCAGGAATGGAAGAAACACTCTAGAATATGGATTTAGTGACTTAAAGAGAAGTAGTACTCCTCCAAGAAAATAGGGTCTATTTGACTATTTAGAGTGATCATTCTCAGCACTGTCTTGACATGAATGCTGAAAGTCTTAAATATTTCTAGAAACCCATCACTTTTAGCTTCAAGGTAATTAAATTTGTGGGATTTTGAGCACATCAGTATGTTGATGTGGGAAGCCTTGGTATCTTTCCAGAGACTGTTCTTATTTTTCAATTCCCCTGTGTATCACTGTTATTATCCTGTGCTAGGGCTTTAAATCAGCAGTGGATGTAAAGTGGAAAAGGAAGTGAACATGAAATTGGTAAAGCAGATTTTGATTTCTGCCATACCTTTTCTTAACTATGTGTCTATGCTGCCCATCATTCTTTAAGAGAGACTGCCTCCCAATATCTGTTCCATCTCAGGAAGTTTTGTAAACAGCAGTTACTGAAGTCACCTCCTCCCATCCAAGTTTTTCTCATTCCATCTTTGTTAATATTGCATTCTTGTTTTCCAATATACCCAAAATTTTTGCTCTGAACCAGAACCTTGCACTGTCTTCCAGATTTAGTGTTTACTGTGTTTTCCCAGTTGGCTTAAATGATTTATAAGGAAACTCTCAGCATTGTGCTGTGCTTAGTCTCTCAGTTGTGTCCAGCTCTTTGCAACCCCATGAACTATAGCCTGGCAGACTCCTCTGGCCTTGGGGCTTTGAAAGGCAAGAATACTGGAGTGGGTTGTCATGTCTTCCTTCAGGGGATCTTTCCAACCCAGGGATGGAACCCAGGTCTCCCACATTGTAAGTGGATTCTTTACCATCTCAGCCACCAGGGAAGCCCAAGAATACCGGAGTGGGTAGCCTATCCTTTCTCCATGGGATCTTCCTGAACCAGGAATTGAACAAGGATCTCCTGAATGGCAGGCATATTCTTTACCAGCTGAGCTACCAGTGAAGTCCTTCCTTAGGATTAAATCTCTATAATGTATGACATAAATTGTTTGGGCAAAATGCTAAACATTAAGATGTTTAGCCCTTAATTCTTAAGGGCTTAACATTCAAGCTCTGGCAGGCATATTCTTTACCAACTGAGCTACCAGTGAAGTCCTTCCTTAGGATTAAATCTCTATAATGTATGACATAAATTGTTTGGGCAAAATGCTAAACATTAAGATGTTTAGCCCTTAATTCTTAAGGGCTTAACATTCAAGCTCAGGAGGTTTTCAACTGAGTGATTTGTCTAGTCCCACCAGACTTTGCCAACAAATGTCCATCTAGTCAAGGCTATGTTTTATCCAGTGGTCATGTATGGATGTGAAAGTTGGACTGTGAGAAGGCTGAGCACCGAAGAATTGATGCTTTTGAACTGTGGTGTTGGAGAAGACTCTTGAGAGTCCCTTGGACTGCAAGGAGATCCAACCAGTCCATCCTAAAGGAGATCAGTCCTGGGTGTTCTTTGGAAGGACTGATGCTGAAGCTGAAACTCCAGTACTTTGGCCACCTCATGCGAAGAGTTGACTCATTGGAAAAGACCCAATGCTGGGAGGGATTGGGGGCAGGAGGAGAAGGGGACGACAGAGGATGAGATGGCTGGATGGCATCACCAACTCAATGCACATGAGTTTGGGTGAACTCTGGGAGTTGGTGATGGACTTGGAGGCCTGGGGTGTTGCGATTCATGGGGTTCCAAAGAGTCAGACACAACTGAGCGACTGAATTGAACTGAACCAGACTATACCACAAAAAGACTCTAAAGTTATTTATTTTTTTACCAAAACAGATTTAGGACTCCACCAGAAGGTTATATACTAGATTCAAAGCAGCATGTCTTTGAAATGAGCAGAAACCCAACTGTGCCTTCAAGAATCACCAACCACACCCAGCATAATGTTGACCACAGAAATTCAAATGCCTGGATTTCCTAATCCCCTTGACTTGCTTAGACAAACCATTGTTGGCTCTGATCTTTTACTTCCTACTGAACTCAGTTTTATATTGTTGTTGTTGTTCAGTCACTCAGTCATTTCCAACTCTTTGTGACCCCATGGACTGTAGTACACCATGCTTCCCCGTCCTTCAGTATCTCTGAGTTTGCTCAAACCCGTGTCCATTCAATCCCAGCATTTTCTTCTATTTTGACTTAGTATATGATTTTGTTTTTGCTAGGACTTTCATTCCCTCCAGTGGAAATGTCCTGGCTTCCTTCCACTTACTGTATGCATTATGAGACTACAAACAGCTTAAATAATACAGAGATTACTGATTCATTTAAGTATTCTGGAGGTAGACTGTTTCAAGTTTCACCTTCAGAAGCACACAGTTGTCAGACCTCTAGGTGGAGGTCTCCATGGTGATTTTGGCCTTTCCCTCAAAATAGCCACAGCAGCCTAGAGGTTGTCTGACAATTTCCCATGCATTAAGGAAAGAGCAGGAGGAACAAAAAGACTCCTTTCTTATACATTTTGTCTTACTGTGTAGAAACATTTTTCTCACAAGCCCTTAGTCAATACAATGTTGTATCCTACTGGCCAATGTTAGGTTGCAGTTCTCTACCACAAAAAAAAAAAGGTTACTAAAACTACCTTAATTTACTTTGACCCTCATAATTCATCTCCTGGGACTGGCTATACCTTCTTCCAAGCCAAACTGGAATTTATAAGCAGAGTTTCAAATGAATATCTGTTATCAATCAGCATTTTCTACTGTACCTACAGCCATGCTTATCTTAAGATACTGACACAGAGGATACTTTGCTAAATTAATAGTCTTTATTACTGACCAGTTTGTGTCTTGATTCATGTATTACATTTTCTTCCCCTAATAAACTGTCATGAAGCTCTTCATCTGGAAGTCTAGAACAGAGTTAGGGAAGCATCCATCATTCCTTCCCCTATATCTATTCTGTCCCATTGAGCCCTCTAAAATTTTATATCTTTCAGGCTGTCCAGATCTTGACTTCTTCTGACTCAGTTAATAAAAATGGTCCTTTCCCTTAATATTTATAATCTCTTATTTTCTCTCTAGAAACTAGTCCCATTCAATTTAAGGGGAATATAAAATCCTCCAATTTCTGTCTGAGACCTCAATGCACAAAATTTGTAAACTTTGTATGATATTCAATGCCTGAGTTTCCTAAAGTATCTTCTTCTCCCTCCTCCTACTGGGCTGTTGAGAATTCAAAGGTGCCTTGACTGAGACAGGACACAGACTTCTTTCATGCTGACTTAGTTTAAGTTATCTGCATATAAGGTACTGACATGCACTGCAATTCACTCAAGTAAAAGGGAATGTTTTAGGAAAGACAAAGATTTACCTCAGTACACCCAAGATAAGGACATATACCATCTCATGAAGTACTAGGAACATGAAGAACTCATTCAGACTGTTAGGGTACACTCTTCTTCCTTTTCTCTTTATTTCACTGGGTTTTATTCATATTTTTTTCAGCCCATCAATTTCCTTGCCTTTGGGGTACAGCAAGAGTGATCCAACATAATAATTAGAGTTCTACTATGCTTTTCACTTCATGGACTCAAAAGAGTGAATATATTCTTAGCAAGCAAATTCATTTTCAGGAGAATATCTGACTAGTGTTCTCCTATTATGAGTCCAAGGTTGTTCTGCTTGCCGCATGATAGGTCAGTTAACCAAGAGGCAAAGTGTTGAGCCCAGGAATATGACTCTATTTGGAAAGCTTGCTGATCAAGAAGACGGCAGACTAATGTCTCAAAATAACAATCTTATCTGTGTCTGAATGTCAGATGCTTTTGTAGACTGGAGAAGGGCAAGAGTTGAAGAAGTAAAGACCATTATCTTGCAAATATCTCCTGGGACAGTCAACCTCAGAGAGACAGTGTGGTAATCTCTTCAGGCAGAGGGGCAGGATTACCTGAGGCAGAACGTTATAGATGATTATAATAGCAAAAGCAATGAAAGACAAAAGTTAAAGTCAAATAAACAGATCCAACAAGGAGTCAAAATTGGCTCTTTCTTGCAACACTCGCATCCAATTAACTGGGGCAAAGGATTTAAGTCCTTTGGGGTCACTGTGGGAGCTGCATTCACCTTTGAAATAGGAACTATTGATAAGACCTAGTTCTTAGAGAAGGGGTCCAGGAAGTCACCCCATAAGAAGTTACTGCAGCAAATGGACTGTCTCAGCCTTTGGTTCTGATATTGGCTTGTTTCCTGATCTAAATTCCCTTGGATATTTCCTCAGGTACATAGCTGCTTCTGAACTTGGAATATCCTATACTTATCCAAGAGTTATCCTGCTAGCTATTGTGTTCACTATTCTCATGGTATTTGTCTAATCCTCATCTGCTTCAAGAAATATGTATTTAGCCTATTGTAATTTGAATTTCTGCCAGTTACTGGGAATGAATGAACTGGTCCAAACATCCAGTAGGATCAGCATATCCAAATAGGATCCTCAGCCTCTGTTGGCGCCTCTGTCCTTGACTTTAAATAGATTTCAGTAGATAATCTGAATGAATATGATAGAAATTTTTGTTGTTTAGTCACTCAGCCATGTCTGACTCTTTGCAACCCCTTGGACTACAGTTCCCCAGGCTACTACATCCATGGGATTTCCATGGCAACAAACCTTTAGCACATTGTCCTTTCCTTCTACACAGGATCTTCCTGACCCAGAGATCAAACATGTAAATCCAGCATTGGCAGGCAGATTGTTTAACATTGAGCCACAAGGGAAACCCATGATAGTAATAGTAAACACAAATAGTAAATCTGTTCAGTTCAGTCACTCAGTCATGTCCAACTCTTTGTGACCCCATGAATTGCAGCACACCAGGTCTCCCTGTCCATCACCAACTCCTGGAGTTCACTCAGACTCATGTCCATCGAGTCAGTGATGCCATCCAGCCATCTCATCCTCTGTCGTCCCCTTCTCCTCCTGCTCCCAATCCCTCCCAGCATCAGGGTCTTTTCCAATGAGTCAACTCTTCCCATGAGGTGGCCAAAGTATTGGAGTTTCAGCTTTAGCATCACTCCTTCCAAAG
>SJYX01006669.1:197517-260045 GCA_006410675.1 Oreotragus oreotragus | reverse complement strand
CATATCTCCTGTGTCTCCTTCATTGGCAGGCAGATTCTTTACCACTGAGCCACCTGGGAAGCCCAATGGATCTAGAGGTTATCATACTATGTAAAGTCAAACAAAGACAAATATTATATGATATCACTTACTCATTTACAAAATGGAAACAGACTCACAGACATAGAAAAAAACGTAGGTACCAAAGAGGAAAGAGGCAGGGGACAGATAAAGTAGCAGGAGTTTAACAGATACACACTACTAAATATAGATAGACAACAAGGTCTTACTGTATAGCACAAGGAACTATATTCAGTATCTTGAAATAACCTGTAACAGAAAAGAACCTGAAGCTGTACGCCTGAAACTAACGCAATATTGTAAATCACCTTTAAATATATATATATATATATATATATTTTTTTTTTTTGTAAAAGGAGTTGCTGCACTGTTTTCTTTTTGGAAAAAATCAAACCCTAAATATTTAAGCTTTGTGAGCCACATGGTCTTGTGGCAACTCTCTGACCTATCTGTATGACCCAGCGTGCAGGCTCAATCATGTCTGACGCCACGGACAGTAGCCCGCCACGTTCCTCTATCCATGGGATTTCCCAAGCAAGAATGCTGGAGCCATCCCCTTCTCCAGGGGACGCTCCTGACACAGGGATCAAACCCTCGTCTCCTGCATCTCCTGCATCGGCAGGCAGATTCTTTACTACTGAGCCAGCTGGGAAGCCCCACAGAAGCACCCTAGACTGTAGGTGAAGGAATGTGTAAGACTGTGCTCTTTTAACATTTAATTTACAGGACAAGGCAGCGGGCTGGATTTGGCCCTTGATCCCTACCATGATTCTTGGCCTTCCCTGATCGACAGAAACTAACTAGGGGCCAGACAAGAAACTCAGTCAAGGCTTTCCGGGGCTCCTGGGCCAGCTGCCAGCGGACGTGAAGTCAAGGCTCCCTTGCTTGCCCCTGGAAGTGGGGGAGGACCTTGTTCCCGCCATGGGGTGGGAGTAGGGGTGCCCAGAGGTCGGGCCGGAGGGTGGCTCGGGTAGCTTGCCCATCCCTGTGTGATGCTGAGTGCGTGGGACATGTGCAGTCCCTGCTCTCATTCTCAACACGCAGTTTCTCGCTCTTCAAAAACAGCAGGAGCTTTCTCTGCACTTTCTGGCACAGAGCTTCCCCAGCCGCACACACACAGTTACGCTTAGTTCCGCCCTGTAGCTGAAGGAGAGGTGTGTCCAGGTGCCAGCTTTGCAGCGAAGGGCCCCAGGTCCCAGACCTATCTCATGTTGGCTGTGTTCTGCCCACCTCTGATCTAAATCAATATCTGTATTTGGGAAACTTCCCTTTCCTCTATGTTGTGTTTAAAAACAGTCTTGGATTTTTCAGCCTCCAGTTCAAGAAGGGCTCCAAAAGAGATATTTCTAACCCGGCCTGTCCACAGCACCCTGCAACAACAATCATCAAATTCAGAACGCAAAGCCAAGCAAAGCGTGCCTTTTCAATCCTTGACCCTCAATCCCTTCATTCTTGTTTCATTTCTCATCTTCCCTTTATATTCATGTTGCAAATGCTAATGAAACATATGGACGCACAGTCCCTCCATCATCCTTCTGGAGCTGAATCCCTGCATGGACAGCCCAAGAATCGTGTTTGAAGAAGCACCCAGGCAGCTGTGATCCTGCTGAAGTTTGGGAAACCTTGCCCCCTGCCACTCTCTCTCCCAGCACCATCCCAGCTTGAATAATACCACTTCCATGGAACCAGTGGCTTGGAGAGCTCCTCCCTGGAGATGGGAACAGATTTCCCAGCACCCCCCTCCTGATATTCTACTGTGGCTCTACATTAATGGTATCGATGGTTCCTGGCTGAGTTTAGAACATATTAATAGTACCCCTGACCAGTGGTCCAGAACAGAAAGTCCTCCAGCTTTGCAGACAAGCTCTGCCTGAGGCACCTCTAACCCATGGGCACATTATTGAACCTCTCTCTGGGTCTCTCTGGGTGTCAATTTCCTCAACTTTAAAATAAGGATAGATTTTATTTTCTTGGTCTCCAAAATCATGGTGGACAGTCATTGCAGCCATGAAATTAAAGGACTCCTCCTCCTTGGAAGGAAAGCTATGACAAACCTAGACAGCGTATTGAAAAGCAAAGACGTTACTTTGCCAACAAAGTCCATATAGTCAACTCTGTGGTTTTTCCAAGGTCACATCGAGCCTAGTATATTTCGTCAGAATTATTGGAACTACCTAAACAATTAAAGAAAGTTGGCAGAAACTGCCTCTCTTTCTCTAGAAATAAAGAAGTGTATATAGTGAGTAAGCCAATGGAGGTTTGAGTCCAGGGTATGCTATTTACCCGCTGTATGGCATTAGCCTAGTTAACTGACACCTGGAAATTGGGACGCTTGAGTTCTAGTCCTGGCTCTGACACCACAGCTGCATATAATCCCATAAAATTACTGTCAGGCTGCACCAGGCAAGGAAACATCCTACAGATGGTGTCTAGCCTTCTGTCTAAATCACTGTATGACCTGAGGTCTAAAATTGAAAAAATTTGTATATAGTCATTAATTATTGATTTAGTGAGTGTGAGAGGCAGGGAGAGCAGAGAAAGTCAGATAGCTGGATACATCTAGTTGAAATCAAGGACAGTTAGAGCAGCAACAAGCTGGTCTCGTAAAATGGAAGACTGCCACTCCCTCTTTAGGGAGTTTTACAGAGGAGCCCCAAGCTCCAAAACGCTGTCTCAGACGCAGCCCTTTAGAGCCTGAGAGACGTGCTGCCTCTCTCCTGGCCAAGAGAAGATGACCTGCATCGCCGGGGAATGCAGCTCGCCAAGAGGAGCTTCTCCTTCTCTTTCCAGCCAGAGACAGGTTTACCTACTGCAGACCCAGGGATGGGGGAGAGCGTGCCCCCAGGAAGAGTACTGGAGCAGGTTGCCATTTCCTCCTGCAGGGGATCTTCCCGACCCAGGGACTGAACCCACGTCTCCTGCATCTACAGGTGGATTTTTACCACTGAGCCACCTGGGAGGCCCCTTAGCATCATGGGAAGCATCAGATAAACGTAACCTTCTGTGTTTGACCTAAATAACGTGCACACATTATGAGAATCCTCACAAGGACAAAGGCCAAGTGCCTGAAATGAATTTATAGCTAAATCTGTGAACAGAGACACTTCCATCTCCCATGGTCATTTAGTGGCAAAGCACATAACACTTTACCCGCCGCCCCGCCCTCCCCGCCCCCGGCATTGTGTGGTCAAAGACTGGCTGATCATGTCAAAATATACACACTTGACTGTAAACCTTCTACCGCGTTCTTTCTTTCATAAAATAAGGGGTGCAGGAGGATCCAGCTTCCAGCTCTGAGCTTCTGTGTGCCCAGGGATGTGCTGGAGCTAGCCCTACCACGTCTCAAGAGCCAATTGTTAAATACTCAGAAATTTTACAAGACAGTGGTTAAACCTCAGATAACATGAGAATTTCTGTGTTTGGAATATTTACAGCACAGAAATTGGCAAAGGATACAACTTAGGGTTTTTTGTTTGTTTTTTTTTGACAGCTAGCTTACCAGCATGTCGCTGAATATGAGCCGTTTAACCACATACGGGGGGTGTGCAGGGCACAGCGTCAGAGGCTGTAAGGAGATATTTCTCAACCAAACACATGGCCACCTTCCCAGGTGGCAGCGGAAATACAAGGATACATTTTTGTTTGTCAAAATAACAGATGGGCACTACAGGCATTTAATGAGCAGACACTTGTTATGATAAATATCCCACAATGTGTAAGATTGTTTCTCCAAATGAAGAAACATCATGTCCAAAATGTCAAGTGCAGCCCCATTGAGAAGCAGTGCACACAGAAGCAATATATTCTAACACCCATTTGGGGTCCCTTCTTTGAACCTGTACAGGAGATCACATTTGTATAAAATTATTGTCCATAGAAGGAGCACAGGACTCACTGGTGGCCCCTTCTGAGGCAGAGGGGGAGGATTCGATCCCTGGTCAGGCAGCTAAGACCCCGCAGGCCTCTCGGCCAAAAAACCAAAGCAAACAGAAGCAGTACTGTAACAAATTCAAGACTTTAAAAATGGTCCACATAAAAAATCTTAGGAAAAAAAAAGAAAGAGCAAACAGAAGCAGATGGGGCTCCACCCCAGATAGAAACCTGCTGATAATTTATCCCTTAACTTCCTGAATCCAGTCTCCAAGGGTCATTTGTCTTTTCTCCTTGATTGCTGTCTTTGTCTTATTGCTATCTCCACTCTAAATTATTAATGAAAATTTTCTTTTAGCCTGGTTCTATTGAGACACTAAATAAGGAAGGGGTTTTTATAATGGAAAAGAAAACATATATATGTATGTATAACTGAGTCACTTTGCTGTACAGCAGAGATTAAAACAACATTGTAAATTAACAGAGAATAAGGAAGCAGCATGCTGGGCTGCAGGTGACAGAAAACCCAACTAGTAACAGTTTAAGCATGTGATGATTTTTTTTTCTCATACTGATATCAGGAGGCAGACACTTGTTAGTTTCTTTTCAGCAGTTCAAAGATAGTGACTTCTTCCTAATGGTTTCAAGCTGCTTAGAAGGCTCTGCCAAGCAAGGCCATTTCCCCAGGAGAAGATGAGGAACCAGATCAGAAAAGGGAGTCATCTGTCTCCAAAAGCAAGGCTTTCCTCGAGGTCCCTAGACTCCAGCTTACCCTCCAAGGACCAGGCTTGATCGCTGGTCCTGTATACACACCCTAATTGCCAGCGAGCATAAAGTGGAATTTAGCTTCCTATACTCCATCATAAGAGGGAAGTGGATCGAAATGACAGGTGAGAGAGCCACCCCTGGTATGTGTCACCAGCAGAAACTTTCCCACAGCTCTTCAGGGAATATCGCAATTAAATATCAGTACATTAAAGGTGTAGAAATAGGCCTACTCAGAACGGGTTCTTGTGTGTGTGTGTGTGTGCGTGTGTGTTGCTTGGTCGTGTCTGACTCTTTGTGACCCCATCCAATATGAATGGATTCTTCTCGTAAAACAAATACAACACAGCCACGGGGGAGCTGGCACATTCGAGGGCCCTCATCCAGAACTGCTTTCTTCCACTTGGATTCATTCTGAAGATGCCCATCAATGCTCACTCTTTGGAGTCCATAAACAATGCATGTCAAATCGTCACACTATACACATTAAGTAGCTTACAATTTGTTGTCCATTACAAATCGATTTTTAAAAGCCAGGGAAGCATCAACAAAAGAAGAGATAAAAAGCAGAAACTATTGACAGCTGCCCCCAGGGGCTCGCCAGGAAAATCCTTCCCCGTGGATTCTGCAGCTTTTTTCCCCAGGCTTCTCTTTCTACTGTGCAGAGATGAGTCAAGCCATGTCAGCCATGAATCACTCTTTAAAGTCCCCTAGATTCACAGTAAACATCCTGGGGAAATGACTTCATTTCTCTAGAACTTTCAGGGAGAGAACACTTGGATCAAGGGGATTTGGAATGTGAGAGGCTCACGGTTCACAGTCTTGATCATCAAACTAGCATTCAGCAGGAGGACCAAGTAAATCATAGTTGATCGGGCCCTGCTCAGGGAATCTGATCCAGTAGGCCTGTGGTACTTGGGTTGCTGGGTGGATAAGTCGTGTCCAGCTCTTTGCGACCCCAGGAACTATAGCCTGCCAGGCTCCTCTGTCCA
The DNA here is from genome assembly GCA_006410675.1 of Oreotragus oreotragus. Classification (NCBI taxonomy): domain Eukaryota; kingdom Metazoa; phylum Chordata; class Mammalia; order Artiodactyla; family Bovidae; genus Oreotragus; species Oreotragus oreotragus. Next base: position 254,358 of record SJYX01006669.1, on the reverse strand, counting down.
TGGGATTCTCCAGGCAGGAATACTGGAATGGGTTGCCATTTCCTCCTCCAGGGAATCTTCCCAACCCACGGACTGAACTCACATCTCCTGCCTTAGAAGGCAGGTTCTTTACCACTGAGGCACCAGGGAAGCAGGTCTGCGGTGAGACCCCAGAATTTACATGTTTAGAAAGGTTCCAGGTGATCCTGGTCGGGGACTGGGCTTCGAGAAACAATGCTTTCAAGGAAAGGATGTAGAAGGTCAAGTTAAAGGTGGTATGCTGAGAGGGATAACACCTAGTACTTCCCCTGTGAAGGAAGAGGCAGGTTATCAGGAAAGGAGGAGGGGAATGGAAAGAGGAAGTCGTGAGGAGAGCATGTAAGATGTAAACCAGCCATGACAGGGAGTTGTCAGCATTCACTCTGGACTAAGGCCTTAACCAAAGCAGTTATGATACCAGTTTTCATCGAGCAGTGGCTCTGTGCTAGGGACTGTACTAAGAATTTTGTGTGCATTTATCCCTCCTAAAACACTATGTATTAGGAATTTTATAAAATTCCTAATTTGTCTCATTTACCAAGGAGACAGCAAGTTCATGGGTCTAGTAAGTGGGTGCCGGGAGCCAGCATGAGGAATCCCGCCTGTGGCAAAGGTCATGAGGAAGGAAGCCCGACAAAACACAAAGGCGTGATCTGGCTTCAGGGGTTCCCCCTGAGTTTTCCTGAACATCTACCCCCAAAAACCAGAGTCTGCCTGCCTTATTGTACTGTGCTTTCCACTCTTCTGACATTCTCTGGAAAAAGTTAACTCAGGGCTTCAGTTAACAGTCTCCTGCATATGAAAAGAATGTTTCAGCTCAAACTCCTTTGATGACTCTCTAACTTACCTAACAGTTGGGGACTTTTACAAACTTGTGAATTGTTTACGGCCCCCAACCGGGAGAGGCATGAAGCTTAAAGCATCTTAAGGATACGGAGCCTTTCCTAAAAAGCTAAAAATCGTATTGGTGATGCGTTTCACTGTTGAGTCAATGACTGCTGCTAGGCCTCCATATTCTTTATCTTTTAAGCACCTGGAGGATATTAATCAATGTAATCCGGATGTATAAATAGGAATATAGTAGTTTTGATGTTAGCAATACTAGACTTTGGAGTTAATTACTTTTCTCTTTGTTATAAATCACTGTACTCCTTTTTCCTTGTTATAAATTATTATTGTGTCCTTGCTATGTAAGAATGTAATTTTATTTAGTGCTTTCTGAGAGTGGCACCAGACTTTGGGAAGAACAACACTATTACCCTTATCAGAAAAGTGCTGTAAAATGTTAATTGGCCTTCTGGCCACAAGATGATGTAAATCACCTAAGACTTGTGTATACAGCTAAGTATGCAGAGAGAAAGCCTGGTCTCGATAAGAGTCAGGGCTGCTGACGCTGCATAATTTTATATTATCCATTGATCTCTATGTACAAAAAAAAGGTATAAAAAGCCTTTACAACAACAGAGGACGGGCCAGTCACTGGACTGGTTTCCCCCATCTTTTCTTACTCTATTTTCTGGCTGAATTCCCACCTGGAGCAAGGAGGCTCACCACGTCTACTTACTTGCCCCGGCTTCTGAGATCCATGAGAGAGGGAGCCCAAGGCGGGACACCCTCCGATATTCAAACGGGCGTCGGTGGCCCAATGTAGATGGTGCGAATCTCTTGTCCTGAGGTTTTATTAGCTTTCCCCTTAAACCAAGTTATTCAGCCTCTTTTCTCCACTAAATTTTCCTACTACACTATTCTTTCCTAATCTCTCTTTTATATTTCTAAATAAATAAGTTTTTCCTCACCACACCGTCCCCGCTTCGAATTCCCTGGATCCACCGGGGCAGGACCCCGGCAAGTGGGGAATCTAGGACTTAAATTCACGAATTGAAGAGTTAATGGTATCAGAAATCCTGCTGCATGTGTGTTAGTTGCTCAGTTGTGTCCGACTCCTTGCGACCACATGGACTGTAGCCCACCAGACTCCTCTGTCCATGGGATTCTCCAGGCAAGAATACTGGAGGGGGTTGCCATGCCCTCCTCCAGGGGATCTTCCTGACCCAGGGATGGAACCAGGGTCTCCTGCATTGCAGGCAGATTCTTCACCTCTGAGACACCAAGGAACCCAGCAACCCTGCTATTCTGAGTTAAAAGCCTCCATGAAGCTGTTTTTGAAATGAATCTCGTCCTAAAGAGCCCAGTTGACTTCTTTCTGTGGTCAGTGTTGAGAATTTCCCGCAAAGCATCCTTTAGATTTCCTCAGTCTCTGCTGACGGTAGTAGCAAAGCAAGAGAGAGGTGTGACAGGACATCCTGGTTTAGGCTCCGCACTTCCGACGCAAGGGGCGGGAATTGAGATCCCACATACCTTGGCCAAAGAAAGAGGAGAGAGAGACAGGTGTCAAGCGTAGCAGGACGGGGTAAGCTGGTTTCTCTGGAAGGGCCTCGCAGCTTGGAGAGTTTGCTGTAACGGAGCTGACCCTCAGGCTTCCAGACCAGTAGCTAAACTCTCACGACTCCAGTAGGCTAAATGCCACTTCATTCATCCATAACAAAGAGGAAATGCCTCCTCTCGGTGGGAACCAGAATACTTACATTATCCCCGCAGCAAGTTCTTCTGACAAAACCAAAGTATCTGGGACTCAGACAAATATTCAGAGTGCCATTTGGTGAGTCAGACTATTTACAGGAAGTAAATGCTAATATTCAGCTAGTAGACCATGGCATGGCGAGGCAGGCATTTTCAGCCAGCATGCATTCTGATATCTGTATCTATGCTATACTGATTATTAAATAATTGTGTAGTTAGATTACCTAGATGATAAAACACACAAAACCATAAATCACAGGCATTCTGTAGGAATGTTAATTTAGAAGCAAGCAGCAAATAAGAAGATGATGACTAATATTATAAAGTGGAGCATCTCATCAAAGGAAGATATTATAAATATTTAGTATATTTTGAAAGTAGGAAATACCTAAGAAGGTTTCAAATGACATAGCTTTTTTATGTTTACATATTTGGTTAAAAAGTAAGTCTACTCTGCTGGAAAATTCAGCTATATATCAAAGTGAATTTCCATATGATTTAGATGAGAATATATACTAAGAAATAAACAACTAACTATAAACCCCATGGAGGTGGCTTACCTATGGAATACTAAGTACACAGGGTAACAAAATGGCTACTTATCTAAAGAGAAGTGAAGAACAGCTACTTGTAATGCAAATATTCCAATAGGTCTTACAAGAGGCAAACGTCAGTCAAATGGCCACATATGAAGGCAGAATAATTTACTACTTTTGTTATTTTAACTTCTCCCAGTGTAAATATTAATATATCCTTAGTGTATAAAGCAAAAAGGGATGCTCACAATATAAAGTCACACATTTTTAAAGACGCTCAAAAGAGCACTTTCTAAAAATATTCATACAAAAACCCCAAGCACTGTTCAGTTATGTAAAAAACTGGAAAGTGTTGATACGGTTGCTTTACGTGCACTGATGTGCTGAGCTGTTAATTCGGGCAGGTTACTAGAACAGTTCCATTCAATCGCCTAAGCACGACATTTACTTCACTCCCCACGTGGATTTACTGCTACAAAAAGAAACCACCACCTCGGAAGCAAGTTACTGTCTTGTCGCTCCATCTGCACAAGGCCCAGAAGCATAGCCCGCAGCGAGCAGTGGATTCAGAGCTCATGGAACAGTGCGAAAAGATGAAAACTTTTTTAAACACCTAAAAAAATCAGCCTCACAGAGAATTATTATCAATGTTTTATAATAACTTATAAGGGAAAATAAACTGGAAATATATATATATGTATGTGTAACTGAATCAATCTCTTTGCTGTACCCTTGAAACTAACACAGTAAATCAACTATACCTCAATTAAAAAAAAATTCTCATCCATACACAGGTCACAAATGATATCATTCAAAAAGTATTTCAGAACTCTAGAGCGTGTACGTTTTTCCTTGAACGCTTAAGTACCTCTAAAGAGTACTTTTATTTATAGACTTTCCGCAAGTATTAAAACCTTTTAAAAATGCCCTCAAAAATAACCGTCCCTTCAGTGTGTGGAATTCTAAAGCATAAAGCTTTGGGCTATATGACAGTTGAACAAAAAAATGTGAAGACAATCTGCTCCTCCTCAAAGAAATAAGATGCTGCCAGAGTTAGGAAATCCCGTCAGTTTCCGAAGGGGCCGGTTGGTAAGGTGGGATCTGGCGCCTTCTACTGGCAGTCATAGTAACTTGTCCCTACTTGTTTCTTCAGCTAAACGTGTGATTTATTATTTAATCTATCTGTGAAACAGGTGCTCCTGTGAAAGTGACTGGAAAGGAATTTGCTAACGTAAAAATACTATGTGTAGAGTGGGGCTTTGTTCCTTTTGAATGGCCATATATGTTTTCTAAGAAAATAGGTTGATTCTAATATTCACAAAACACAAGAAATACAGAAATTTGAAAGACGTGGGCGCAGTGGGAAAGCCTGCAGCGCCGGGACAGACAGGGAGGCTCTCGGGACTCCTCCGGCGGCCCAGGGGCTGGGACCCCACACTCCCCTGTCGGGGGCCGGGGTTCAGCCCCTGGTGAGGATCCCACGAGCTCCACAGGGCAGGGAAAAAGCCCTTAAGGTCACTCAGCCGAAGAGGGTCGGCATCGGGACGGTCACGAATCTGGTGCTGGCAACCGAGCCATCTGACCCATGAAGACTAAAGACCCACTTTGTTCTTACAGATTAGAATTACAGCTGGTTATCCGGAGCAACGCCAGTCGAGACCTATGAATCAGCATTACGAGAAGTTTATTCTAATAGATTTACTCCCTGGAGGTAACGAGAAGAAGCTCTGAAGGCATTCTTTGAAATGTCAGAGAAGAATAAATAGGTGGTTTAGCTTGACTAGAAGTTCCGGGATAAACCGTGTTTCGCGTGCGAAGTTCGGGGCTTTGCCTGGGCCATAGAAACTACAGCCCCAGGGGAGATAAGGGACTGGAAGACGCAGTGAGCAGGTAACGCGCTCGTTGCCAAGAAATAACTTCTGTTTTTTTACCGGGCATCAAGAACATACTGTAGATTTCTTTATAGATAACTTTTTCCTCCACAGATCTGAAGGAAACTGTAATTCCAGACCTGCGTGTGCTCCTTGGTTTCACACAGGTCTCCAAGGGGACCAGCATCAGACCGTATTCTGTTCCCACTCTGCGGGTATCTTCTAGCACCATGTCTGATACGCTGGCACGGTACAGCACTCACACAGTAAAGTGTCAGTCGCGGAGTCGTGTCTGACTCTCTGCAACGCCAGGGACTGTAGCCCTCCAGGCTCCTCTGCCCATGGGATTCTCCAGGCAAGAAGACTGGAGTGGGTTACCATTCCCTCCTCGACCCGGGGACCGAGCCCAGGGTCTCCTGTTTTGCAGGCAGATTCTTTACCGTCTGAGCCACCACTGAAGCCCCTCATACAGTAGGCACTCAATAAATATTTTATGTTTTAATTAGGTAATTAAAATGTAAACCTAGGGCGAAGGCAGGGGGTGGGGAACAGGAAGACAAGAAAAGAACAGTGAAGGAAAAGAAGCAAGGAAACTCAAGAGGTCTCTTTACCGGCCCTCACAGCAGGGCCAGAAATCGCTCCTGCACTAATATCTGAGCAATATCTGTTTAAAGTGTGACCATGTTGTTTTTTTTTAACTCCAACTGATATTTGGTAGAAAACACAATTTGCTTGGTAAGAAGATTCATTACAAACAGCTGAAAGTTGAAACACTACCATACCTGGCATGTCAATCAAAGTTTAATCAGAAATGGAGCCAGTAGGAGTGATGTATGTAAGAAAGGATTTATCATAGCAATTGGACCTCATGGAAGTGTGGGAGCTGGTTAAACAGTCTGTAGAAGGCATTTACTTCTAGTGCCAGGGCCTGGAGTGAGTGGGGCTGGCCCTCGGAAAGGAAAGATGGATGTAAGTGGAAAAGAGCAAGGAGAAACTGGGGCCTGCAGAAAGAGGCGGGGTGTGCGTGTGCGTGCGCGCGCTAAGTCTCTTCCGTCGTGACCAACTCTTTGCGACCCTGTGGACTGTAGCCCACCGGCTCCTCTGTCCATGGGGTTCTCCAGGCAAGAACACTGGGGTGGGTTGCCATGCCCTCCTCCAGGGGATCTCCCTGACCCAGGGCTCGAACCTGCCTCCAGAGATCGAACCTGTGGCTCCTCATGGCAGGCGGATGGTAAGCCACCGGGAAGCCCCGATGGGATGTGTATGGAGAAGCCCAAGCCTGCATCTCTCCCGGTCCCCAACATCGGTGATGAGAGTGACCTGCAAGTGCCAAGAAAAGGAAGGCAAACAAGGTGGCTAACATACGGCATGACTCCATTTTATTAAACTCTAAAAAAGACAAATCTAATCTATAGAGCAATGGCACCCCACTCCAGTACTCCTGCCTGGAAAACCCCATGGATGGAGGAGCCTGGTGGGCTGCAGTCCATGGGGTCGCTAAGTGTCGGACACGACTGAGCGACTTCACTTTCACTTTTCACTTTCATGCACTGGAGAAGGCAATGGCAACCCACTCCAGTGTCTTGCCTGGAGAATCCCAGGGACGGGGGAGCCTGGTGGGCTGCCGTCTGTGGGGTCGCACAGAGTCGGACACGACTGAAGTGACTTAGCAACAGCAGCAGCAATGTATAGGGACAGAAAGCAGATGAGTTATTTTTCAGGACTAGAAGCAAGGGGAGAGGGGGCCAGATTAGAACACAGGAACAATTGTACGTGATGAAAGTGGTCTTGATTTTGGTGGTAGTCCACAGGGGTATATAAAGTTTTCAAAAATAATTGAAGTGTGCGTTTTTAATGAGCACAGTTTATCGGACATAAACTATACCAGAATATGGAGCTGAGTTATTTTAAAATGAGACTGGAGTGAGTCCCGTTCTCCCACTATTACCTGCAGCATTCTTTTAATCTTTCTTTCAAATGTATTGTTGCTGCTGCTGCTGCTGCTAAGTCACTTCAGTCGTGTCCGACTCTGTGTGACCCCATAGACGGCAGCCCACCAGGCTCCCCCATCCCTGGGATTCTCCAGGCAAGAATACTGGAGTGAGTTGTCATTTCCTTCTCCAATGCATGAAAGAGAAAAGTGAAAGTGAAGTCGCTCAGTCTGTCCGACTGTTAGCGACCCCATGGACTGCAGCCCACCAGGCTCCTCCGTCCACTGGATTTTCCAGGCAAGAGTACTGGGGTGGGGTGCCATTGCCTTCCCCGAATGTATTGTTGCTTGGAGGGTAATTGCTCACAGTGTCGGTTTCTACGGCACAGCAGCATGAATCAGCTGAGAGAACACGTAACCCCGCCCCGCTGAGCCCCTCTCCCGCCCCGGGCCCATCCACACCTCTAGTGATCACAGAGCAGCCGACTGAGCGCCGTACCTTATACCAGCTGGGGAGTTTTTCTTCACTTAACCTCTTCTCTGTGCTAAATTTGAGGAATTGGGTTTTCTGACTACTGAGGAATTGTTTGCTGAAAACTGAAAACCTGGATAGGTCAAAGTGTCCTAGAAAATGTAAACACTGTACCAAGAACAAGGGAGATCATTCAGCACTGTGGACGACGCGAAGCAATTATATACGAAAGGGCTCCAGACTGTCCCTCACCACTGGGATGCTCATAATGCCCAGGAAGAAAGACCGCTTGTTTTGACATTTTAGTACTAACATTAGCTCACCATTAACCAAGAGCGCACTTCTTTGTATTATATCAGGGCAACCTCAGCCAGCACACTGAAGGTCACGGCTACCTCGTGCATCTTTCTATTTTTTATTATACTGTGCCAAAATTTCCACCAGAAGAAGCTGACAGGGAGAAAAAGAGAAGAAAAGGTCAGCGCCCACAGAAAATTAGACTTTCTTCCTGCTTTCAGCAGTCAGAGTGACTTTTATCACAGACGAAAAAGAAAGTTGCTGTATTTGGATTTCACACATATAAATATGCAAGGAACATTGGCTATAAAAAGCTTTTTCACTGTTCTGGATCCTAAAGGGCATGTACCTTTCACTTCTTCTTCCCAGAATAAAGGACAAAATGAGTCCTCCTAACAAAAGCAGAGTGGAAACCCAGAAAGCGATGTTTATAAAATGTGAGTCTTCTATGTCCAAATGCAAAGAGTTGATCTTCAAGTGTGTCACGCCTGTGCTGGGTCAAACTGTACAAGTGTGACTTCATTCTGGAAAAAAAAATAAAAGAGCCTTTTCCACTCTCCTTTTAGAAGGAAGGGACTTAAAATCATTACTGCAGAAAATGATATGGTAAATTGTCTGCCTGCAATGCAGGAGACCCGGGTTCGATCCCTGGGTCAGAAAGATCTCCTGGAGAAGGAAATGGCAACCCACTCCAGTACTCTTGCCTGGAAAACCCCATGGACAGAGGAGCCTGGTAGGCTACAGTCCATGGGATCACAAAGAGTCAGACACGACTGAGAGACTTCACTTTCACTTAAAACGTATGATTAGGAATTTCTTTATGTGATGTGTTGACAATCATGACCAAGTATAAGTGTGCTTGCAGCTGGTTAAAATAAAAGGAAGAGCATCCAAGTAGCTGTGACTTCGTAAGTTAAAAGATTAAAAACTGTTCTGAAGGTTGGAATTAGTCCTCATAAAGATGAGGAGGCGCTTTCGTAAATTTCATTGTTACCAGCATAGAATCAAAATGCCTTTTGCTCATGAAGATGGGAAGAAGAGGCCATGCTTTCAAAATATTAAAACATCTTTATTGACGTTGGCTTTTAAAGCAGAAGCAGGGTAATCCTCTTATTATTCATTATTCTTTCAGGAACAATAAAACCAGGCAAAATCTGCGTGCATGACAGTTTTAACTTGCATGTTACATAATGGAAACGGGAATCTTTATGAACTTTGATAAATTCATTAGATCAACATTTGTCAAGCATATGTATGAGATACTGTTCTAAGCCCAACACAAGAACCGGCCTCTTTCTGGGACTTTGCTGTGGTCCAGTGGTTAAAACTCCACTTTGCAATGCAGGGGACGCAGGTTCCATCCCTGGTCAGAGACCTAAGGTCCCATGTCCTGTGGAGCAGCTACGCTGGAGCCTGCAGCCCCCGAGCCTGTCGCCACAGCGAGAGAGTCCGAGCACCACAGGAAAGGTCCCGCAGGCCAGAGCTAACACCTGGCAACAGAGCTGAGTGCGTTAATTGAGTGATTTCTTTTTTTCCTCCGGGGGGGAAAAAAAAAAAACGCCATTAATCTCAAAAAAATAATTGGAAAGAAAGAACACCATTGTCTTAAGGGCACAGGTTTTCAGCATCTTTTGCTTGCCCAGTAAACTGAGATGAAGACCAGCTTTCCCTCCAGCACTTGGACATTGTGCTTCGGCCTCTCTGTTCAAGTGTCGTGTCCTGAGTTTCTGCATCTAACCTTGTCTTTCAGGTTTCTCTCCACCTAAGAATCCCTTCCAGCCTCAGCTCCTCTCTGTCACACGCCTTGCCAGCCCCCGAACCCCACATGGCTTGTTTGGGACACGCAGTATGAGACGTGCCTGGAGAGGGTCTCTCCCTGCTTTGTAGCTCCATTCAGCGTAGAGCTCCTGGTAGAGGAGAAATGACTGAAGGGACACCTTCTTCCAGAAGTTATCCTCCAGAGACGCACTGGAGGCCTGTGAGTGTGCTCAGCTGTGTCTGACTGTGTGTGACCCCATGGACTGTAGCCCGCCAGGCTCCTCTGCCCATGAGACTCTCCAGGCAAGAATCCTGGAGTGGGTTGGCATTTCCTCCCCCAGGGATCTTCCCATCCCAGGGATCAGAACCTATATCTCCTTGTCTCTTGCATTGGCAGGTGGATTCTTTACCACTGAGCCACCTGGGAAGCCCCAGGTGGGGGCTTCCAAGACATGAAAACAAATTTTAAATCTACTCAGCTTAAAATATTTCCCAGGAATAAACCGCAAATCAGAGACTGGTTTCTGATGGCAGCTCCAGTTAGTAATTGCAAACGCGCATTTGGAAGGCTAATCCCACTAGTCACTCACTAGTCAATGTCAGTTGTGCTTAAGTGTAGCTTTGTTGGAAAAGAGACGCCGAGGTCACCTGGTCTGTCTGGGCAGGCCTGTGTGAGCTTTCACACCGCCGCTGAGACTGGCCTGCACAAGACCCCCGATAAACAACCAAGGTCATGGCATCCAGTCCCATCCTTCATGGCAAACAGATGGGGAAAGTGTGCAAACAGTGTCATCTTTCATTTTCTTGGGCTCCAAAATCACTGCAGACGGTGACTGCAGCCACGAAATTAAAAGACACTTGCTCCTTGGAAGAACAGCTATGACCAACCTGGACAGTATATTAGAAAACAGAGACATTACTTTGCTGACAAAGGTCCATATAGTCAGTTATGGTTTTTCCAGTGGTCACGTACAGATGTGAGAGTTACACCATAAAGAAGGCTGAGTGCCGAAGAACTGATGCTTTTGAACTGTGGTGTTGGAGAAGACTCTTGAGAGCCTGTTGGCCATCACGGAGATCAAACCAGTCCATCCTAAATTAAATCAACCCTGAATATTCATTGGAAGGACTGATGCTAAAGCTGAAGCTCCAATACTTTGGCCACCTGATGCAAAGAGCCGACTCATTGGAAAAGACCCTGACGCTAGAAAAGATTGAAGGGAGGAGGAGAAGGGGGCAACAGGGGATGAGATGGTTGGATGGCACCACTCACTCGATGGACATGAGTTTGAGCAAATTCAGGGAGACAGTGAAGGACAGGGAACCCTGGTGTGCCGAAGTCCATGGGGTCGCAAAGAGTCAGACACGACTTAGCAACTGACAATAACAGCAACAATGTGGCCATCAGAACTCTTGCAGAATCCTGTAATCCACCAAGTAAATTTCACTCGGTGAGACAAAATAAAGCCCAAAACTCTCAACCGCTCTCTTCTTACTCGATAATGGAACTTCAGAGTGGATATACTAATCTTGTCTTAATTCCCTGGCTGTTATCAATTGTCTTGGCTCTAGGATGCTTTAAAACTAAGGCACAAAAGAGTATCACTTGTATCCATGTCTAGCTTTCATTGTACAATACGTAAAGCACTTATCTTTGTGAAATACTTTTACCCAGTTTAATGCTATTTTTAAAAGGCTCTCCCAGAAAAGTACCTTCAGGTTATTATAACTGACTTTCTAGAAATGTAACAATGATCAAGATTTAAATTTGAACATTCTTTGGAAAATTATTCAAAATATTGTGTTTATCATACTATAGTGAAACTATAACTTTTCTTAGATTTTAAGCCCCAAAGAAAATCATAAAAGACCGATGGACTCAAGCACTTAAACTGGCGTTTCTGTAATAATGTAGTAAAAATAAGAAAAGGTAGAACTGTATTTTAAGCAAATAAAACAAATGGCTAATTTTAAAAAAAGAAAGAAAGGAAAAGAGAAAGAACTAAAAGACAAACGGCCTTATTTGCACGTTCATCTCAAGTTGGAAGCAGGGACAGAAACTAAGGAAGCTGCCAAATAGATAAACCATGGTTGGGAATACCCACTATAAGAAACATGTCAAATCTCTCTGGATTAATCTAGGAACTCAATACATTTCATTATAAATTTTATTAAAGCTTTGTATGGAACTTGGCAAGCCAGCGTTAAACTTTATTTGGAAAAGCAAAGAGCCAAGAAATCAAACATTTTTACTAGAAAGATAGGGGATGTCCTTGCTCTAAGAAATTCCATTATAAAGTCTAACGATTAAGACTTTGAGATTTGGACACAGTAAAGACAAAAAGGTAGTAAAAACGTTTTATAAAGTAAATATATAGAAACACAAAATATCACTGAACTAACACTACAAATCACTGGGAAAGAATGAACTATTCAAATACTTTCAGATCAATTGTTTATCTGTAATTTTTTGTTTAAAATTACAAAAATTTTAAATTAAAAAAATTTTTAATTCAGATCAATTTTATCTGTACTTTTGTTTAAAATTACAAAATTTTTAAATTCAGATCAATTGTTTATTTGTAATTTTTTTAAGTGTAAATCCCTTAGTTCATAACATATATAGAAGTCTATTTTAGGGGAACTAAAAACCTAAATGTGAAAAGCAAAATATTTTAAATTCCAGAAGAAAATGTAGAATAACCTTTTCGAATTGTGTTCAGGAAGGAAATCTTCCATTAAGATACAAAAAGCATAAACAGTAANTAAGTGTAAATCCCTTAGTTCATAACATATATAGAAGTCTATTTTAGGGGAACTAAAAACCTAAATGTGAAAAGCAAAATATTTTAAATTCCAGAAGAAAATGTAGGAGAATAACCTTTTCGAATTGTGTTCAGGAAGGAAATCTTCCATTAAGATACAAAAAGCATAAACAGTAAAGGGGGGGTGGAGCTCAATGAGTTTACATCAATCTCTAAAAACTCTGTATGAAAAAAGACACTATTAAAAAGTGAAAACAAGGAAAACTACTGAAGTATATGCCTTTTAAAGAGTTATTTGTATGGTATGTAAGTTTTATCTCAATAAAACTGATATTAAGAAAGTGAAAAGTTCTATATATAAAATAGAAGAACAATAAGGACCTTCTGTATGGCACAGGGAACTATAGTCAATATCTTGTAATAAAACCTATAATGAAAAAGAATCTGATAAAAATAGATACATATAGTACAACTTAATCAATTTGCTGTACACCTGAAATTAACACATCATAAATCACTTCACTATAAAGTTGTTTTAAAAAAAGAAAAAAGACAGTGAAGAGATGGAAAACAACGATGATCTCTGGCTCTGCATTCATAACATCGACCAAAACTTAAAGACCGACAGTACCAGGAGTATGCAAAGGTGACACCAGAAATTTTTACAAGCTCTTTGAAGAGCAGACACTGGACCACCTAGGACCTAAAGGACATATATACGTGTTTAAAGCAGCAGCTTCTTAGTATCTTAGCATTTTAAGAATTTTCCACAGTTTATTGTGATCCACACAATCAAAGGCTTTGGCATAGTCAATAAAGCAGAAATAGATGTTTTCTGGAACTCTCTTGCTTTTTCCATGATCCAGCGGATGTTCGCAATTTGATCTCTGGTTCCTCTGCCTTTTCTATAACCAGCTTGAACATCTGGAAGTTCACGGTNGCTTCCTGACCTGCATACAGATTTCTCAAGAGGCAGGTTAGGTGGTCTGGTATTCCCATCTCTTTCAGAATTTTCCACAGCTTATTGTGATCCACACAGTCAAAGGCTTTGGCATAGTCAAGAAAGCAGAAATAGATGTTTTTCTGGAACTCTCTTGCTTTTTCCATGATCCAGTGGATGTTGGCAATTTGATCTCTGGTTCCTCTGCCTGTTCTAAAACCAGCTTGAACATCAGGGAGTTCACGGTTCACATATTGCTGAAGCCTGGCTTGGAGAATTTTGAGCATTACTTTACTAGCGTGTGAGATGAGTGCAATTGTGCGGTAGTTTGAGCATTCTTTGGCATTGCCTTTCTTTGGAATTGGAATGAAAACTGACCTTTAGGCTGAGCATCACTACTCATTGCATCCTTACTCCTCTCAACTGTAAACTATACTTTTTGCCCCAACCAAGTCCATGTTTCTCCACACAGCCCTACTCCATCTAACATAATCCCTGGAACTACTGTTGAAACAATTCTGAAGAATCAGCAATTCTGAAGAAACTGTCTTACCTCTCCTCAGATGCCTTCTTCCTCTTTGTCTTAATTAAAACCTAAATGTCACTTAAATCATTTTCTCTGCAGTTCTCTCAAGTAATGAGTTTTAATTCTCTTACATTCCTTCTAGCATTTAAGAGAAGAGTTGGTAAGTATGACTGGTTTTCTTTTTGCATCCCACTGTTACAGTATTCTCTCAAGGCTTTCTAAATACACTGGTCTAGCGCTCATCCATTCTCTTCCACTGGACTGTTATGCTTATAATTGCTCATGGACCTCAGGGTCTTTCCTTATCTTTCCACCATCTTAAAAATTTCGCTGTTCACATGGATAATTAATACTTGTGACAGAGACAGCTAGCAGCCTACCTGCATCCTTTCTCCCTGTCTTCTTTACTAACAAGATTCCTATTATTATTAGGGAGCTGTAATATAGCTAGCCAAAACAGTACATGTTCCTGTATTCCTCAAAGCAAAATATGGCCATGCTATTACCTAAGACAAATATTATATAACCAGCAGTGGTTGAGAGAGACTTCTGGAAGGACTGTAAAACGGGAATGACAGCAGGGGAAAGGAAATGACTCATTCCCCTTTCTCCTCCCTGCTGCCTAGAACAGAAATGGGATAACTGAAACTCTAGTAGGTAGCTTGGACCACAAGGCGACTTTGGTAATCATGTGCTGGTTTATAGATTTGAAATCAGAAAAAGCCTGGGTCCCTGATAACTTCATGGAATTGGTACTGGGTACTGCCGATATCAGACTTTCTTTTATTTTTTATTTATTTTTTCTTTTTTTCTTATTTTTTGGCTGCATGCTAGAGACTTTCTTTTAAATGAGGAAATAAATCCTTGTTTTACTTATGCATTGTAATTCTGAATTTTCCACAATAAGAAAGCAAATCTATTTCTAATGCATACATAGTGCTGTGCTCTCAATTCTTATCAGTACTGATCTCCATAACTGTACGGACTCTCCCTTATATGCCAGTAACCTCATAACTAAATTACCATTTCAAACTGCTGTACTGTTAATATCAGTATATCATGTACTCAATCTAAACATAACTGCTTTTCTTCCAACTTTAAACTCTGTGTGTTACAACAGGCTTCCAGTTCATTGGTGTCTCCTTACTTTTTCATTACAATCAGTCTTTTCTCCTTTAACTTCCTTCTGTAACTAGCTTTGATTTTACGATAGATTTTTCTAGGATTTTATTGCCCTATGTCTAAACCCCGAATCTTTTTATTACATTCCTCTGGCAAACGTACACTCATATATATATAAGCTCAACAATCCTCTCTCCCTACATCTACATACTGGCAACACAGACCACAGACAGATCAGCATCACTATAAATATTAGAATTATCAACCTCAAGAGAGCTTAATACTTTTTCATATTGGATATTCCAGTATTGTTTATTTGAGCAAGTAAAATACACTTTCCACCACTACAAACTAAGCAAGCTACAGTTTTTCAAACATACTTATTTTTATAACATGCCAACTTATGTCCTGTATGAAACATCTGGTTTGAAACTAATCTTAAAGCTCTCTGTTTTGTTTCCCATCTTATTTCCTGTTTTGGCATTCTCTCTCTGAAGATATTTTATATTAATTGTGTAAAGACTGACTTCCTTATCTTCTCAACTTCTCAAATGACTATTTCAAGCAAACCCTCACCCAAGCATACACACAGAAAATTAAACAGATATCAGTTAATTATTTACTGTCTGCTGCTGCTGCTGCTGCTGCTGCTAAGTCGCTTCAGTCGTGCCTGACTCTGTGCGACCCCATAGACGGCAGCCCACCTGGCTCCGCCGCCCCTGGGATTCTACAGGCAAGAACACTGGAGTAGGTTGCCATTTCCTTCTCCAGTGCATGAAAGTGAAAAGTGAAAGTGAAGTCAGTGAGTCGTGTCCAACTCTCTGCGACCCCATGGACTGCAGCCTACCAGGCTCCTCCGTCCATGGGATTTTCCAGGCAAGAGTATTGGAGTGGGGTGCCATTGCCTTCTACATTTACTGTCTATATATACTATTATTCAACACAGTAACCCAATGTGAGGAAATAAAGGAGTGATCTTCATTTCCCTGGGAGGTCTTTCTCATTTTATTATCAAGTGGAGACCATATGAATTCTACAATCTATGGAGCATAGTGAGCTACTTAATAGAGCAACCTTGGAAATAAATGGCTATCCAACAACGGTAAAAGTCCATTAAGCAAACACACAGAAAACTAATCAGTATTTTCTTGTTATCAAGGGCAAGTTATTTATTCCTATGTAAAAAGTATAATTTTGTTTCTGAGTTGTTACTTTTAACTACTCCCAACATTGCTCATAATAAAAATCAAGATTATCGGTATCTCCTTTGAAGTGAGAATCAGATTTATTCCCAATTCACTACCACCACAACCATCATCAATTTTCCTCACAACACAAATACAAGCTTCTTACCCTCTAAAAGCTAACCTTAATACAAGTGGCTGATACTTGAAATACAGTGCAATGAAAACACAGTTTAATGGTTTCACTTACATGCATTTTCTTCTTGGCTTACATGCATATTCAGTCTTTGCAATTACAAGGACATTATTACAAAGTAACACCTTTAACTGAAGGACTGGAAAGAATCATCTCAAAATTGAAAAGATTTAAGTAATTTGCCTAGCTTCTATATTTCTGAATATCTTACGTGGTTTACAATTTATACATTGTACAACAAGACACATTTTCTAATATTAATACAGTGAAAAGATGTTAAATCTACTTATGAAAATTTATACACCAAAAGATCTTTTAGTCATATGGATGGGAAAAAGGACTACTTTCATATAAAACTCTGTTCAGGATAAGCAATTCATTGTAGAAGCAGCAGTATGAAGCAAAATTGATGCTCAACATGGAAAATTACCTAGTAAAACAGAATAAATATGTAGCTAGAATCACCTATAGGGAAATATATTTATTCCATCAAGGAAATGTGTTCATTTTTATGAATATTTTTTAAAGATGAGTAATGAGGCATATTTGCAAAAGAATTAAATACTTTCCAACCTAACTTTAATATGAAGCATTTAGGAGACAAATATTTACTAATCCTCAAGGCATGTATACTTCAAAGTTTCATTAAATCTAAACATTAACATTCTATCACATCCTCGTTTATACATGAGAAATCTAAAAATATGAAATGCATGATATTAAGACACAAAAGGCACATAAAAGCAATTGTTAAGAGTGATATACTAGTGGGTTAAATAAATACAGCACTCAAGTAGGAATCATTATGACATACACTGATGTATAATGCCAAATTTTATTCCAGTAAATAAAACCAAATCTATTACTCTACTCATAAGTATATTATAAATACCCGCTCTATGGTTAGTATTGTCTTTGTGAAGGGACAAAAATAAAATAAAAACAAAGTATGAATTAATATATCCTAATAAAGGGTATATACTTCACTCATTCCTTCATGAAGTATTTTTAGAGCTTCTGTCATCATATAATAGCTTTAAGGAAAGTCAGCTCCTTCTGAATTCCTACTAAAAGACTGTGCTGGTATTTAGAAAAAAATAGTGATGATCTGATTACTAAAACAAGAACACAGATTCTAACTCTGGCCACAAGGAGTAATATTTGCCATCCTACTGTGAACAATCAAAGAAAACTAGACAAAATATATAAAAGAGGTTTTTGGACAATGGAAACAGACCTGGTAAGATTAAGACATCTGAAGAAAGGAAACATATGAGATGACACCAATATCAGCCTAGCATTCTGCCTGGAGGAACATCCCAGTCTAAGGAGTAGGAAGGGAATCCTAAACCGAACACAGTCCTCTGAGTTGAGAAAGTGGACTGGAGTTCAGGGAGACTGAGGCAGCTGTGTACGGAGCTACACAGAAAAGAAACCCCCAAATCTGTATAGGAGTTTATCTGGAGGCTCAGGTGAACACTGCCATGTGCATGTGAAGGAGAAAACTCTACAAGGCCAAAGAATGAACAAAAGCTGTGAGCTGGACTATCCCCAGTGCACACATAGGGCTGGGATGCATTAAAGTTCCAACCAAAAGGAGCAGATAGCCCCAGAGGTTTACCCAGGATATTCTGTAGACAGCCCCCAACTAAGTAATAGGGTTAACTTGTCCCTACAGCAAGGAGTACTTTAGAACTGCCCCCTAAAGCTAAAAACAAAACAAGGCACCAAAGAATTAAACTGAACAGCAATTAATTGCTGGCTGCATTTAATCCCTTCAAAGAACAGACATTCAAGAACTTAAAATTCACTCTGTCCCACAATCAATCAAAAATCACTAATGATGGCAATAGTAGAAGAATGTGAACATAAAACAATGACAAAATAATGGAAATAGCAGATGATGACATTAAAACACTGGGAAATCATTTTGAAGTATTTCATGGAAACCATGAATAAAATGAGGAGATAGAACATACACAAAGAAGCACAAAAGGGCCATCCAGAAATGAAACATGAGAGTATCTGAAATGAAAAGTTTTACTGGACAGGATTAACAGTAGTTTGCTGCTGCTGCTGCTGCTAAGTCGCTTCAGTCGTGTCCGACTCTGTGCGACCCCACAGACAGCAGCCCACTGGGCTCCGCCATCCCTGGGATTCTCCAGGCAAGACTACTGGAGTGGGCTGCCATTTCCTTCTCCAATGCATGAAAGTGAAAAGTGAAAGTGAAGTAGCTCAGTCGTGTCTGACTCAGCAACCCCATGGACTGTAGCCTACCAGGCTCCTCTGTCCATGGGAGTTTCCAGGCAAGAGTACTGGAGTGGGATGCCATTGCCTTCTCCGTAATAGTAGTTTAGATATCATAAAAGAAAAAACGAATGAACTTCAGAACAAAGCAGTAGAAACTACCTAAAATAAAGGAGGGAGTAAAAAGACTGAAAAGGAAAACAAACACCAAACCAGAGTTTCAGCGAGGTATGGGGAACCATCAGATGCACTAACATATGTGTAACTGGAGTCCACCCCCTCAAAGGTGGGGAAGAGTGGCAAAAATGATTGATGAATTCTTTACCCAGCAAAAATATCTTTCAAAAATAAGGATGAAAATAAAATCTTGTTTCACACCATAGAAGCTGATAGAATTGGTGACAGTCCTATAAAGGAAATGATAAACTTTTCAACAGGCAAGAAAATGACACATTTAAAACCAACTACAAAGGAATGAAGAATGCTGAAAATGGTAATTATGTGGGAATATACTAAAAATTTTATTTCCTCATTTTATAAATTTCTTTTAGGAAGGACAATTAAAAAATAACTACATTCTAGGGTTTACAGGTTTATAACCGAAATATATGACAACTACAGCCAAAGGACAGGAGAAGGGAAAAGTAAGTTCTAAACTAATATGTGAAATGCGATTTTATACAGCAGTTCACTGTGATAGGGGTTCCCTGATGGCTCAGTTGGTAAAGAATTTGCCTCCAATGCAGGAGATGCATGTTCGATCCCTGGGTCAGGAAGATCCCCTGGAGGAGGGCATGGGAACCCACCCCAGTATCTTGCTGACCAGAATCCCATGGACAGAGGCGCCTGGAGGGCTACAGTTCATGGGGTCACAGAGTCGGGCACGACTGAAGCAACTGAGCATACACATACAGCCCGTGCAAGTTACTGTAATGCTAGGGTGTGTGTGTTAGCCTAGAGAGTCTAAAACCAAAATGACTTACTCAAAACAGGAGTAATTATTAAAATGACTATTCTACAGTATAAAATTCATGTCTGCAGATATGTTTGCAAAATAAAAAAAAGAAATGGAATGTTAATGGATAAATCAGCAGTCCAACTTTCCAAGGTTTTTATTATTAACCTGTCATGGGTACAGTAAAGTATCTGGAGTCAGCTTACAATAAAGAAATGATACATACTTAGACAAAAGGACTATGAGCTCAAATTAGTTGCTACAGATTCAGAAATCAACACAAAAAAACTGCTTATTTTTAATTGGTTAAAGATAATAAGCTTAGTTAAATTTATTAGTCATTAAAATCAGTTTCTGTGTGATTAACAGCAAATAACAGGCAACTGATTATTAATCCTAATATCCAAGTAGCTTACCACCATCAATAAAAATTATTATCTAGCCTTTAAACATTTACACTGGTGTCCTATGACATCTTGTATACAAAATATACCATATGTATTTTCAACTTCCTGAACAACTACATCTAATTTTCCTATGGTCATATAAAGAAATGACTCTCAAAAACATTTACACATGTTCACTGAATGTCTATTAATTGCACAATACCACCCCCTAGAGGAAACTTTTAAAAACCAAATCTGAACCTTTGTATGTTGATATTTAATAGCAACTTTATGTGTTGATATTTGATATCAATACTAAATATCAACACACAGTTTAAAGGGAAGGAATCTTTCTAGTTTTCACTTTATCCACAACATCAAATGTCACAGAATAAAAATATTTATCACAGGGTGCCTATGTTTAGTAGGAATTCAAATATTTTCTGGCTTCATTAAGGTGAAAAAAAAAAAAAGAGAGTGATACAAAGCTCAGAAAGTTATGTCGGTAACATCAAGCCTGTCCTCATTTTTACTCTCCACTTATCAGGAATCTTCCAGATTACTGCACTGGTTCCCTTTCTTTTCCCACTGATTTAACAAGTCCCTTTACCTTCACTCTGTAACTGCTATTCTAATTACTACCTACTCTCAACAATTTTTCATATACCCACTTCTCATCTAGCATCTGTCCCGGTACCATCACTTACTAGCAGAAGGACCAGGATGACTATAAGGTTCAAATCAGATACCCTGAAGATAAGGACTGTTATGAATGCCAAAAGCTACATGAATGTCATTTATCTGGCCTCTTTATTCCATGACAACTATAAGGTGTAGCTATAGGGACCATGGCTGCCTCACGTCAGGTCAACTCACCATTTTTGGAGTACCTATTCCTTGTTGTGTAAGTATCTTGAGTGGCTGAGCACTACCTAGTACAGTGAATGAATCAAGAGGCCCTAGCAGGGTACAGCCTCCTTAAGTTTACACTCTAGAAGGGACTACAGGCATATGAAAAGCAATTAAGATAAAGCCATACAAGGCACAATAAGGATCGAGAGATGATGCATCTTAAAACCAGGGAGTTTAAGACAAGGCCTCCCAGAGAAAGTGACATTTAAGCTAGAATCTTAAGGATCAAAATGGAGTGGGTTTGCTAAGGAGGGGAAGAGGTGTCAAGGGCTAGAGAACAATGTTGGAAGGTCTGGAGACAACAGAAAGTCAGTCAGGTTCTAGAAATGGAGTGAAATTCAGCTTGATTAAAATTACAGAAGATTATGCCATGTTCAAATCATGAGTTATCACTAAAGGTACTTATATTTTTTTCTGATAGTCAGATGGAGCTACTATTGGTGTTAAAAAATTTTTTTTTAAGTAAAGCTTTTGTTGTTTAGTAATGATGGTATGAAACACACCCACTTACGGGAAAATTTTTAAAAAGATAATCAAAAGAAAACCATCCAGAAACCCAAAGCTGCTATTTTCCCCTCCAAGTTTATTATGTATGTGTGTGTGTCTGTGTATGTATGTATGTGTATACATATATGCATCTTTAAAAGTTCAGTTCAGTTGCTCAGTCGTGTCCAACTCTTTGCAACCCCAAGGACTGCAGCACACCAGGCTTCCCTGTCCATCACCAACTCTGGCAGCTTGCTCAAACACATGTCCATCAAGTCAGTGATGCCATCCAACTATCTCATCCTGTCGTCTCCTTCTCCTCCTGCCTTCAGTCTTTCCAACCATCTGAGTCTTTGAGTTAGTTCCTAGTATCAGCTGGCCAAAGTACTGGAGCTTCAGCATCAGTCCTTCCAATGAATATTTAGGACTGATTCCCTTTAGGATCAACTGGTTTGATCTCCTTGCTATCCAAGGGACTCCCAACAATCTTCTCCAACACCACAGTTCAAAAGCATCAATTCTTTGGCACTCAGCTTTCTTTACGGTCCAACTCTAACATCCATACATGACTAATGGAAAAACCATAGCTTTGACTAGATGGACCTTGGTCTGCAAAGTAAGGTCTCTGCTTTTGAATATGCTGTCTAGGCTTTCATAGCTTTTCTTCCAAGGAGCAAGCATTTTTTAATTTCATGGCTGCAGTCACCATTTGCAGTGAAAAGTTCAAATCATAGTAATTTTATATACTGAATTTTTATATCAATCTTTCCCCATGTTACAAAAGATGCTTTCTAATTTCTAAATGATTACATCACTTTCTATGCAATGGATATACCATAACTTAACCATTTCCACCATGATATATGTTTAGGTTGTTTTGGGGCTTGCCACAAACGTATATAATTGTTCACATAATCCTAAAGTTCTTCAAATATTAGTGATTATTTCCTAGGCAGAAACTTTTCAAAACTGGAATTACTGCACATCAGATACTTTTACAATTCTAAATACTCCGATAAAATGCTTTCTAAAACTTGGAACCAATTCACACAGCCATGTCAAAGAGAATTTCATCACAGACTCATTTTGTGTAAGTTATAACTTTAGTCCAAAAAAGGTATGCTGTCTTAATTTACATTTGCTACTAATTCAGCTGAACGTTAAAAATTAGCATGCTCTCTTTTAGTAGTGCATACACATTTCTGTCCATTTATGGGGATCATAGTTTTCATTTTTAAAAATGGATTTGTATGAGTGTTTTCCCTATCAAGGGCACTGGCCCTCTGTCTTTTATCTATTGGAAACATTCTTTTCCTAATGCAATGCTTTTATAAATTAATTGTACTGCTTGTGTAGCACAGGGTTTCTAAATGTTTAGTTAACTTTATCCTTCTTTTATTCTGTGTTTTTTTTCACTGAGCATTTAAAGCAGAACTTTCACGTAGCAACAGGTACTACCAGCTTGAAGTAGGGGCTTCCCTGGTGGCTCAGACGATAAAGAATCTGACTGCAATGCATGAGGCCTGGGTTTGATCCCTAGATTGTGAAGATCCCCTGGAGAAGAGAACAGCTACCCATTCCAGTATTCTTGCCTGGAGAATCCCCATGGACAGGGGAGCCTGGCAGGCCATAGTCTGTGGGATCACAAAGAGTTGAACACAACTGAGCAACTTTCACTTAGCTTGAAGTAGAAGGTAGGAAGCTATCGCAATAGCTTAGATGTAAGGTGAAGGTGTGATCTCAAAGAAACTAAGAAGGTAAGTAAAAATTTAAACATTTGATGACTGGGCTGACTGTGACATGTATGAAGAAAGGAAGGGAAGGTTAAGTTTGTAATTTCTTAACTAATAAATCTGAAAATCTGACAGATATGAAAGATATTCTAGAAAACTTTGATGCATTGACATTAGCACAAGTTAAATTTTTTAAATGTGAGAAATTGATAAGTATATAAAAGAGACTCGCCAAAGCATAAACTTCTGGCTGTAACAGGATTAACATGAAGGATTCTTCTCAGACAACTTCTATCTTCACTATAGCGTTGGAGACATGAACCTCCACTTGAGAGAACTATTTAGAGCTAAATACAGACATATACACAAACGAATTCATGGAAAACTAGGTAAGTCTAAAAGAGATGGGTAGATTGTGTCAATTCAATATTCTGGCTGTGATACTGCACTATGACTTTGAAAGATATTAACACTTGGCACAATGAGTAAAAGGCACTCAGATCTCTTTGTATTATTTCTTGTAACTGTTTGTGGATCTATAATTATTTCAAAATAATTTAATGAAAAAAAGTAACAATTTTTTCCAGGAGTGAGATGTAAAGTAAGAGTAAATTCAATAATTTGTTACTACTAATTAAAAAGGTCAAAGAACTAAACTCTAAGCATATTAGTCAAAAAGTAATTTGATATATGATAAAAGATCAAACAACTTAGAAATATAGAAATACTAAGGTAACAAAAAATGATAAAACACTAGAGTATTCCCATTAAGGCCAGATCTAAATCATTTCTGGAAATCACAAAATACTGGAAATGAGGAAGCACAAAGGGCATATCCTATGACATATTTATGACAATCTAATGGCCACAAGCTAGTAAATATTGTGCTTTGAGATTCTTTTCTTTATGTTTCCTTACTGCAGTAAGAGCATATGAAAAAACTATGAATTACCCTATATTTATTCAATCAACACATATTACATGTAAACTACATAATTTCCAATTATCCACCATGGCTTAGGTACTGTATTAGGAGTTAAGAGATTCAATGATCATCAATTTAAGACATACTTCTTGCTCTCAGAATGAATATTCTAGTAAGGCTGGAATATTCATAACATTTAGAACAATGACATTCATTAAATATTTATGAATGCCAATTATGTGTCAGGTGGTGAGAGAAAACAAGGTATCAGTCCCTGTCTTCCAAGAGAATCCAGGAGACTGAAAGGTCAAGAGGATCAAGAGGAGGGATATACTTGATACCATTTCTAGACATCATGAGCTCAAGAAAACCAATCTGCAAAAAGTACTGAGTCGGGAACTCCCTGGTAGTCCAGTGGTTAAGAATCCAAGCTCTCACTGCTGAGGGCCCGGGTTAAATTCCTGGTTGGAGAACTAAGATCCCACAAGCCATGAGGCATGACCAAAAAAAACCCACAAAGAACCCACAAACTTAAGAGATCAACAAAATATTAGAAACAAAAACACCAAGCAAATATCTGAAAATCAAAACACAATGCATACTGAAAAGTGATCCAGAGGATGGAAAACCCCGAATATTCATTTAAGTGTCTATCAATGTGTCTGAATAATGCCTCCAATGCATAGCTTACTCCAGCTACACACAGCTCAAAAGGAAAAAAAGTAACAAGTACTGAGTCAATAAGAGTTAAGTGTGATTAAGAGGAAGTCATAGGGGATTCCAGGCAGAGAGCAACATACAGAGAGGAAATATAAGAGAATATGGAACTTTTATAAATCAGTGAGTACTTTAGCAAAATGACTTTTAGTTTTTCTTCTCACAAAAAATTCTTCCTTGCTCTAGGAATTTAGAAAATTTTTGTTTGCTCTAAGTTTACAGAAATGTATCCCTTCACACATTTTTAGGTTGACATTTACTACTTTTTATCTGAAGTTTAAACAGGTAAAATATGCAATTTCTGTACTACAGATGTCAAGTACTGACATCTAAAAATTTTATCACTCTTTCAACTGTAAACACCATAGCAATTTGGTATCTATTACAATCTTTTCAGATAAAAAGATTATTTTTTTTAAAGAGTCAGAATACACTGTCTTATTTTCTTTTAACCCATATTTTTATGTACTTACTTTACAGGATTTTATTATAAAAATGTATCTGCATGCTCAAAGGGGTTACTTGATTATCCTATCACAATTCTCTGCAACAAAAGTATATAAAAATTTAAATTTCAATTTTTATTAAATTTCCTGAGAGAAGGTGCTATGTGTTAAAATGTTTCTTCTGGAATTGAGTTTTTGCAGTTGTTATGTATAACAATGTAACATTTAAAACAATATGAATTTTATTTATCTTAATAATCATTAAGTATAAAAATAAAATTTTCTTGGAACTGCATGAGTTTAACTATCTATGAATTAACATTATTTATCCTCATAACGAACCAGAGTATTGGTTCTATTCCTGCTTTCACTTTTATGAATTTAACAAGGGAGAAAATTCATTCACATAAAGCAGCAGATGAGAATGGAAGCTTTGTCACAGCAAAACCACCAAATTCTTTAAATTCCTTCTGGGTTATAGGCTAAAAACCACATCATCACTTATCATCAAATAACATTTTTAATAATCTTTCTTAGCTGACATTTTAATTAGGTTTGCCTGAAAATTTGTTTTAAGACTAGGAAAGAATGTGTCACCCCTTCATCAGAGTATTCGTTTTCTCAATTCCTCTGAAGTATACAGAAAAGATCTTATAAAGACTCATCATTTGCTTTCAATCAAAGGCTTCTTTTTATTGTAAGAGTGAGACAGGATTGGGAAAACTGAAATAGTGTTTGTTTCAACATCCTCTGGCAGGAAAAAAAAAGTTATAATATTTTAATCTTATCACTTGTTTTAAGTATTTCTGAAAAAAGCAAAACACTTCAGAGCTGAAGATTTACCTCATTTGAGGAGAATGTCCACTATTCTACATAAATGGCAAAACTAACTGCTAAAGTCAAACCAATCAGTCATTGGAGGCTCACTTTTTTCAGAAAAATATGACTTTTCTAATTCAAATAAATGTTAACACATGTTCCCATACACTCTTTCTCATTTCTGGATTCTAAGACTAAAATTTTGATAACCTACAGACCTTGATATGAGCTTGTCACCTGAATGAAATAAGGTACTCCTACTTCAGCATTTCCCTTTTGCTTTTACCTCAGTCCATCCTAACGGGGAAGGCAATGGCACCCCACCCCAGTACTCTTGCCTGGAAAATCCAATGGACGGAGTAGCCTGGTGGGCTGCAGTCCATGGGGTCGCTAACAGTTGGACAGACTGAGTGACTTCACTTTCACTTTTCTCTTTCATGCACTGGAGAAGGAAATGGCAACCCACTCCAGTGTTCTTGCCTGGAGAATCCCAGGAATGGGGGAGCCTGGTGGGCTGCCGTCTATGGGGTCACACAGAGTCGGACACGACTGAAGTGACTTAGCAGCAGCAGCAGCAGCAGCAGCAGTCCATCCTACAGGAGATCAGTCTTGGGTGTTCATTGGAAGGACTGATGTTGAAGCTGAAACTCCAATACTTTGGCCACCTGACGCAAAGAGCTGACTCATTGGAAAAGACCCTGACGCTGGGAAAGACTGAGGGCAGGAGGAGAAGGGGACGACAGAGGATAAGATGGTTGGATGGCATCACTGACTCGATGGACATGGGTTTGGGTGGACCCTGGGAGTTGGTGATGGACAGGGAGGCCTGGCGTGCTGTGGTTCATGGGGTCGCAAAGAGTTGGACACGACTGGGCGACTGAACTGAACTTACCTCAGGAATGACACTTTACTAAGGAACAGAGAACGAAATGCTAAGATCATATAATGAAAACTCTTACCATTTTGAAACTTCAACACAGGCCAGTTTTGAACATGGCCTTACCATGTTCCCCAAGAAAAAGAACATGCTCCATACCATCTTGCACTTGACCTTGGTTGCAAACTGCCCCTCTGCATTCCTCTGGATAAAATCCAAAATGATTGAACAACAGCTGCTAATAGCTAAGAAAAATTACTCCTTCTTCTGAGATTCATTCTTGACTAATTATTCCTGAAAGGAGATTACTCCAGGTGACTCCCCTTATAAAAAGCTGTATGTTAGAATGTTCCTTTGACATCCTTTATTTCCCATGCCCAGTATTTTTAAATAAAGGCTTATTCTGTGCTCTGATTTTCTTCCAAATAAGACACATAAAGACAGGAAGCCCT
Source organism: Oreotragus oreotragus (assembly GCA_006410675.1). Lineage (NCBI taxonomy): Eukaryota > Metazoa > Chordata > Mammalia > Artiodactyla > Bovidae > Oreotragus > Oreotragus oreotragus. The sequence goes on along the minus strand of SJYX01006669.1, from coordinate 227,208 downwards.
ATCTAGTAGCTTAATAAATGGAGGTTTCACTGACACCAGTAATTTGTTAGAACTGTCCTTTTTTTCTGGACGCCCTGGAGGATTTTCTACCTTCTCCTCCAGAACAATACACCATAAAAATTCTAATGATGCAGAAGAGGGCAATTGAGAACAAGATATAGTAATGAGTAAATAAATAAATAAATAAATAAAGGGAAGCATACTACTTTGCCACCTTGACCAAAGGAACTTTGTCAGGAAAGAAATACAGAAGTTGCGAAATGTGAAAATGATTCCTGTAGAATTATTTGCATATTAAAGTTTGAAGAGTACTGGTTTATTAGTTCTAGTGCCTAAGTTACAAGAAAAAAACTGTCATAAGCCATTTTTTGTTACACAGCAGAATCAGACCTAAAATATAACCTCCACAGTAATTATCAGACAGCAAATATAAATGCAAATATTTTTAAAGCACTTAAAGAAATGAGTGCATTTAAAACCGTTAAAAGATTATCAGAAATGGCAAGGCTGATTTAAAAACAAAATAAGAGAACATCTAGAAATAAAAAATGAAAATATTAATAGAAACCCAACAGATGGGTTACACAATAGACTCTATAAAGGTGAACACTGACCTAGAGAAATCACACAGAATGCAGCATAGAAAGAAAATGGACACAAACTATCAAAGCATTAAGAGACAAAGAAGCTAAAGGAGGAAAATGCAACACATATCTAATTAAAATTGAAGGAATGAACAGAGATAGCAGATAAGCAATCAATGAAAGTAGAGAATTTTCTAGATTTGATGAATGATACCCATCTACAAACTAATCTCAAATAAGGTACACAAAAAGAAACCAAGACCTAGAAAATCAGAACATAAATCATAAGGAAGAGATTACTCAATTGGTCATATTTTAAAATTAAGAACTTTTGCACATCAAAGGATTTCATAAATAGAATGAAAAATCAAAAATCAAACTTCTCAAACTTTGAGAAGACATTTGCAATACTAAAAGATTAGTAGCTAGATTAAATGAAATAGAAAATGGTCAAAAGCAATAAGTAGGTATTTCAATAGGAAATTACAAATGGTTAATTAACATATGAAAAGATGCTCCACCTTATTAAGACTCAGTGAACTGCAAATTTCACTCCAGTGAGACATCATTTCACACTCACCAGATCAGCAAAAATTTGAAAGTCTAATAACAGCAAGCATGGTAGATATATTAGCATTAATTTTACTGTTCCTTGAACTGTATATACATGTTATATATGTTCTTTAACATGCACATAAGAAAGAAAGTGAGGTGGCTCAGTTGTGTCTGACTCTTTGCGACCCCTTGGACTGTAGCCTACCTGGCTCCTCTGTCCATGGAATTTTCCAGGCAAGAGTACTGGAGTGGGTTGCCATTTCTTTCTCCAGTGCTTCATAACAAAAATATTTTTTAAGTGACACCTGGTTTTAGCAATAAGAATCATGGTTCTTGACCTTGCTGAGAGCAGTTTCGGTGAAATAATGGGATTGAAAACCAGACTGCAATAGGCTGAAAAAGATCTATGAGGTAAGGATCTAAAGACAACTACAGACAACTACTTCAAGCCTAGCTTTGAGGTTGGGCAGACAGGACTGCAACTCTAGGGGAATGTCAGAGTGAGAGCTCCTTTTATTTTTTAAATCAAGGAAACCGAGGCAAGTTAAGGAAGAAAACAGCAAAAGAGGGAGGATAGTGACACAGGAAATAAAGGGTCCCAGGACAGTGACAAATGTATAGAATACAGCACCCATGAAGGGACTGCTCCTAGACAGAATCAAGGGTTCCCACTTCATTGTTACAAGAAATAATCTCTCTGACTTTAATCACATCGCTTTTCTGCTTGCTCTATTCACTCTAGTTATAAGAGTCACTTTTATCCTCCTTTAAGCAAACCCCTACCTCAAGACTTTTGAACTTGTTATCCCCTCTATGGAGAGCACTCTTGCCCAGGTGATGCAAAGCTTGCTTTTCACTCCGGTTAAGTTTGTTCAGATGTGAACTCAGTGAAGCTTTCTCTGAGCACTCTGAAAATGAAATCCCTCCCTCATTTCCTACCACCCTACTCCTGGTACTCCCTGTTCTTTCCCAGCTTTAATTTTCTTCACAATCTTGTAATATTCTATATAATTTACTCATTTTACTGTTTAATCCCCCCATCCCATAAAATGTAAGCTTCATGAATGCTGTAGCCACTGTGCCTGCTAATACTCATACAGGTAAAATCTCAATAAATACAAGCTGAATGAATGACTAATGGTCCCTGCTTGAGGAACCCAAAAAACAAGTATAATGCAAAAATGTTGTTATGATCCGAACAAACTGAGGGGGTAAAGCCTTGAGAGTAATCATCTTATTGCCCACAAAAGAGGTGACATTTGAGTTAGAATCTGAATTAAGGAGTTCACCAAGTGGGAAAAAAGGTAGATTTCCAAGAAAGGGAAGAATGTGGAGGTTTGAAAGGGCCTTGTACATTTGAGGAATGAAAATGGGGTACTCCTGGTTTACGGCCAGGATGACAGTGGACCATATTTTGGCTAACCTTATATTGTCTGTAAGAGAGGATGCATTATACTGAGCTTCTCAAAGTTAAAAATCCTTCTCAGCATACTGTAGTTGCTTGGTCACTTGTTTTATTTGCAGCAAAGTTAGAATGTGGAATAAAAAATAACCTACACTGGAACCACTCTCTCTAGCACAAAGGAAAAAGTGCGATCAAGTTTGATCTGTGTTTTTCATCAACTGTAGATTATATGTATCACAACCAAAGTGAGAGTATGTCACCAAATGTCTCAACCTCATTTATTACTCAAAATCAAGGCTAAAAGTTCTCATTGGTAGAAGACAGCAGTTTAAATGCAAAAGGAGAAATGGGCAAATACAAGTGTTTGTTCTGTAGCAGCCACGATTTATGCAAGTTGTCATAATTAACCTACATTCATTACAATGTTTTCAATTAGTCTCTTCCTTTTGCCCACATCACTACTGTCTTTGGAACGCTTACTTTCCTTTTAGCCCCAACTCAGTTACTTAACTACCCAGGTTAATTTCACGATTTCCTGGTGGAGACAGAAAGCTCCTGTGCGAACACACAGGGAGAAAACTGGACAACACTGTGTTTCAGAGTCTATGAGCCCATGTATTCCGTTTAAAAATATTTAGTTGGTGGACGCTAAAGTACTTTCGAAGTTTTGCCTTTCTGAGGCCTGGAGGGGCAGAGAACTTGGGGAACCCTGAGGAGGGCGGGACCCCCAGGGACTTCTGTCCCCAAGGGACCGGTCAGAGGTCAAAGCTCAGGTCTAAAGCTAGAGAGGCGGGGACGGCCTTAAGAACCAGGGGGCGGAGGGGGCGCGGAGGCCAAGGAGGACCGCGGAGACTCGGAAGGACTCACAGTAATATGCCACCACAGGGTCGCGCTTGTCATGCTCCTGAGCCGTCCTCAGATGATGCTGTATGCTCTTAAACTGTGGGGGCAGCGGGGGCAGTGTAGCAAGAGCAGCCATCTCCTCTTCAGGAATCACCACTTCCTACTCGCCGGCCGCCGACACTTCCGCTTCCGCCTGGGAGGGTGCCGCACGAACGCGCACGGCAAATCCCACCCATTTCCCCGTTGCTCAGCGACAGCGAGGCAACTACGGGTTGGCAGCAGGGACAACCTCAGTTCGCCTGGCACGTAGCGATTAGAGCCGAGGGGAGGCTGAGCGCCTCGGCCATCCCGCTGCCTATGGCACCGGCGCCCTCTGCTGGCTGCTGGCAGGAGGGACGAGAGATTTTGTTTTACTTCTCTTTGTTTCGCCATCGACCCCCCTTTTGTGGCTTAAGAACTGGTAGAAAGGGAAAAACAGGAATAAAATGATGTTTATTAATTGGGAGAAAAGGTAAAGAGGTGAATGGCCTTTGGCATCCTTCAGGAATTATCGTTTCCAGTTCCTCACGTTATATTAATAATGTCCAGAGAAGCCTCTCTGACTTTAGAAACTTTGAATTTAATTATTGCAAAAGAGGACAGATGTGTTTAAAAATTTTAATTACACTTCTATATGGACACATTGGATAAAATAACCAGATGCTTTTTCAACATGAATACTGAACCTAATTGGCCTTTGTTCTAAGCTAGGTGTATACACTAGTGAATTAATCATTTGTAGATAGCTTGTTTGGGGAGAGTAATGAACAATTTGCAAAGTTCTTTGATAGTTACTATCTCGTCAATGCACAAATAAGGCATTCACATAATAGTTCTTGCTCAATGCTGCAGACTTATACCATATTTAAGTTCAGTTCAGTTCAGTTGCTCAGTCATGTCTGACTCTTTGCTGCACCATGAACTGCAGCACGCCAGGCCTCCCTGTCTGTCACCAACTATCAGAGTTTACCCAAACCCATGTCCATCGAGTCGGTGATGCCATCCAACCATCTCATCCTCTGTCGTCCCTTCTCCTCCTGCCCTCAATATTTCCCAGCATCAGGGTCCTTCCAAATGAGTTAGCTCTTCGCATCAGGTGGCCAAAGTATTGGAGTTTCAGCTTCAAGATCAGTCCTTCCAATGAATACCCAGGACTGATCTGCTTTAGGCTAGACTGGTTGGATCTCCTTGCAGTCCAAGGGACTCTCAACAGTCTTCTCCAACACCACAGTTCAAAAGCATCAATTCTTCAGCTCTCAGCTCTCTTTATAGTCCAACTCTCACATCCATACATGATTATTGGAAAAACAATAACCTTGACTAGACAGACCTTTGTTGGCAGGGTAATGTCTCTGCTTTTTAATATGCTGTCTAGGTTGGTCATAGCTTTCCTTCAGGGAGTAAGCGTCTTTTAATTTCATGGCTGCAATCGCCATCTGCAATGATTTTGGAGCCCCCCAAAATAAAGTCTGACACTATTTCCACTGTTTCTCCATTTGCCATGGAGTGATGGGACCAGATGCCATGATCTTAGTTTTCTGAATATTGAGCTTTAAGCCAACTTTTTCACTCTCCTCTTTCACTTTCATCAGGAGGCTGTTTAGTTCTTCACTTTCTGCAATAAGAGTGGTGTCTTCTGCATATCTGAGGTTATTGATATTTCTCCTGGCAATCTTGATTCCAGCTTGTGCTTCCTCCAGCCCGTGTCTCATTATGTACTCAGCATATAAGTTAAATAAGCAGGGTGACAATATACAGCCTTGATGTACTCCTTTTCCTATTTGGAACCAGTCTGTTGTTCCATGTCCAGTTCTAACTGTTGCTTCCTGACCTGCATACAGGTATCGCAAGAGGCAGGTCAGGTGATCTGTTATTCCCATCTTTTTCAGAATTTCCCACAGTTTATTGTGATCCACACAGTCAAAGGTTTTGGCATAGTCAATAAAGCAGAAATACATGTTTTTCTGGAACTCTTGCTTTTTCAATGATCCAGCGGATGTTGGCAATTTGATCTCTGCTTCCTCTGCCCCTTCTAAAACCAGCTTGAACATTTGGAAGTTCATGGTTCATGTATTGCTGAAGCCTTACTTTTGAGCATTACTTTACTAGCATGTGAGATGAGTGCAATTGTGCAGTAGTTTGAGCATTCTTTGGCATTGCCTTTCTTTGGGATTGGAATGAAAACTGACCTTTTCCAGTCCTGTGGCCACTGCTGAGTTTTTCAAATTTGCTGGCATATTGAGTGCAGCACTTTCACCGCATCATCTTTCAGGATTTGAAATAGCTCAACTGGAATTCCATCACCTCCACTAGCTTTGTTTGTAGTGATGCTTTCTAAGGCCCACTTGACTTCACATTCCAGAATGTCTGGCTCTAGGTGAGTGATTATACCATTGTGATTATCTGGGTCGTGAAGATCTTTTTTGTACAGTTCCTCTGTGTATTCTTGCCACCTCTTAATATCTTCTGCTTCTGTTAGGTCCCTACCATTTCTGTCCTTTATTGAGCCTGTCTGCATGAAATGTTCCCTTGGTATCTCTAATTTTTTTGAAGAGATCTTTAGTCTTTCCCATTCTATCGTTTTCCTCTATTTCTTTGCATTGACCACTTAGGAAGGCTTTCTTATCTCTGCTTGCTATTCTTTGGAACTCTGTATTCAAATGGGAATATCTTTCCTTTTCTCCTTTGCTTTTCGCTTCTCTTCTTTTCACAGCTATTTGTAAGGCCTCCTCAGACAGCCATTTTGCCTTTTTGCATTTCTTTTTCTTGGGGATGGTCTTGATTCTTGTCTCCTGTACAATGTCACGAATCTCCATCCGTAGTTCATCAGGCACTCTGTCTATCAGATCTAGTCCCTTAAATCTATTTCTCACTTCCACTGTATAGTCAAAGGGATTTGATTTAGGTCATATCTGAATGGTTTGGTGGTTTTCTACACTGTCTTCAACTTCAGTCTGAATTTGGCAATAAGGAATTCATGTTCTGAGCCACAGTCAGCTCCTGGTCTTGTTTTTGCTGACTGTATAGAGTTTCTCCACCTTTGGCTGCAAAGAATTAATCAGTCTGATTTCAGTGTTGACCATCTGGTGATATCAATTGTATATACCATTGTAGGTAGTCATCAACTTTTCCTTCCACCATCAGTGACATTAATTCTTTTTCCTTTTTCTCCAAGCATACTGTTAGGATGTGATATTTTCTTTACTTCCTCCAGTAACCTTCATCTTCATTTTATCTCAGTTCCCAGTTTTGAGAGTTCATCTTAAAGCTGGTTTTCATTGAAATCATATCACTTGAAGAAACAAGATCTCAAACTCTGAAATTTTCCTCTGCCTACTATTTTCTAATCAACACTCCCCCCAACCCTCACCCAAACCTCAGCAGAATCTGCTCAATGTCCTTGTATTACCTCCAGTGCACATCTATCTTTTTTCCACTTCTATTTGCAGAGTACACCACTTTACTCAGGGGGCTGCCTGTTTTTCAGAGAACTGAGTTCTATGTTCTCCCCAAATTGAGCAACATATTTATTACCTCTTAAGAATGTATGAACTATGTACTGAATATTTCCCCCCAATTCATGGGCTTCCCTGATAGCTCAATTGGTAAAGAATCCACCTGCAATGCAGGAGACCCTGGTTCAATTCCTGGATCTGGAAGATCCCCTGGAGAAGGGCTAGACTACCCACTCCGGTGTTCTTGGGCTTTTCTGGTGGTTCAGCTGGTGAAGACCTGGGTTCAATCCCTGGGTTGGGAGGATCCCCTGGAGAAAAGAAAGGCTACCCACTCCAGTATTCTGGCCTAGAGAATTCCTAGAGAAGTCCACGGGGTCGCAAATAGTCAGGCATGACTCAATGACTTTCACTTTCACTTTTCAAATTTTATGTTTAAAGGTAATGGTTGAGGTGATATCAGGAGATGGGCCCTTGGCATATGATTAGCTCATGTGGGCAGAGCCCTCGTGAATGAGATTAATACCCTTATAATAGAGACCCTAGAGAGCTAGCTTGCTCTTCCACTTAGAGAATTCCTAGAGAAGTCCACGGGGTCGCAAATAGTCAGGCATGACTCAATGACTTTCACTTTCACTTTTCAAATTTTATGTTTAAAGGTAATGGTTGAGGTGATATCAGGAGATGGGCCCTTGGCATATGATTAGCTCATGTGGGCAGAGCCCTCGTGAATGAGATTAATACCCTTATAATAGAGACCCTAGAGAGCTAGCTTGCTCTTCCACTGTTTGCAGATACAACAAGAGATCAGCAGTCCACAACCTGAAAGAGGGCTCCTTCCAGAACTTGATCCTGATGACACCTGAATCTTGACCATCCAACTTTCAGAACTGTAGGAAATAGATTTTTGTTGTTTATAAATTTCCCAGTCTGTGGTATTTTGATAAAGCAGCCGATCATGCAACGATAGTATGGTTTCCTTCTCCTCTATTTACACTATCCAGTCAGAAGTTGCTAGATTCATAGAGAAATTAATGAAGCAAAGCAGAATTGTCTCTGTCCTTATAAATTCTGAGGCACTCTTTTTCTATTACTTCTTGAATCTCATCTGTGATTCTCCTTTAAGTTCACCGTAGAAGTTCTTAAAAAACTCATATGTAGGTGTCCTTCTTACCATCAGACCCCCAGACTTTCAGATATAATTGTTCTGGGTTGGAGCCTAAATATTAGTGCTTTGGGATTTTGCTCCACCTGCCAACATATGCTGTCTTCTTTCTAAGTACTGTACTCCCTTCACCAGAGGATAATTGATACTTTGGAGAACTTAGGTCTGTCTAGTCAAAGCTGTGATTTTTCCAGTAGTCATGTATGGATGTGAGAGCTGGACTATAAAGAAAGCTGAGCACTGAATAATTGATGCTTTGGAACTGTGGTTTTGGAGAAGACTCTTGAGAGTCCCTTCAACTGCAAGGAGATCCAATCAGTCCATCCTAAAGAAAATCAGTCCTGAATATTCATTGGAAGGACTGATATCGAAGCTGAAGCTCCAATACTTTGGCCACCTGGTGCGAAGAATGGACTCATTGGAAAAGACTTTGATGCTGGGAAAGATTGAGGGCAGGAGGAGAAGTGGATGACAGAGGATGAGATGGTTGGATGGCATCACTGACTCGATAGACATGAGTTTGAGAAAGATTTGGGAGTTGGTGATGAACAGGGAAGCCTGGCGTGCTGCAGTCCATAGGGTCACAAAGAGTTGGACACAACTGAGCAACTGAACTTAACTGAACTGAACAGACATTGTTAACATAACAGCACATGGAAATTATGCTGTGAAATAACATGAGGTTGAATTTTGAGGTTGATGATTTTCTGTTAAGAATTTACTGATATTTTACTATGAAGAAAGACCTAAACTCTTCTCCATCCAACTCTAATCAATTGCTGAAGGATCTGATATCCCCTTCCAGGCTGGGGTAGAATTTTTGGAAGTTAGAGAAGGGCAGAGATATGGGGTAAGAGCAACCACAGGAAGAAGAAAAGGGAGAGAGACCAGACCTATGGGTGTTTTGATGGAAAAAAGTTAAATGCTTTGCACCGTTCCCTGGACTCCAGTGTACTACTTCAGTGTGGTCATCTCACAGCAAAACTTTCTGTTCTGATTGTAGTCACACATATTTTTATGGGAAATGACAGGGCTCAGCCAATGTAATAAGAACGGTATATATCTATAGCTGTTTCTTTTGGGTACACTCTTTATGGTAGAAATTTGGCTTCCAGTATATGAGACTCACATTCTTATCGGTTATCATCTCCTAAAATAGACTTTTCCCCTCCCTCTTACAGTTACTAGCAGAAGATTAAAAGAGAAGACCAATGACTTGGCCAGTTCCATGCTGAGACAGGGATAAAGGTTTTTTTTTTTTTTAAAGGCTATTTATGTTCACAGCATGGATATCTGACCTAAACTCTTCTCCATCCAACTCTAATCAATTGCTGAAGGATCTGATATCCCCTTCCAGGCTGGGGGTAGAATTTTTGCAAGTTAGAGAAGGGCAGAGATATGGGGTAGGAGCAACCACAGGAAGAAGAAAAGGGAGAGAGACCAGACCTATGGGTGTTTTGATGGAAAAAGTTAAATGCTTTGCACCGTTCCCCGGACTCCAGTGTACTACTCCAGTGTGGTCATCTCACAGCAAAACTTTCTGTTCTGATTGTGGTCACACATATTTTTATGGGAAATGACAGGGCTCAGCCAATGTAATAAGAATGGTATATATCTATAGCTGTTTCTTTAGGGTACACTCTCTATGGTAGAAATTTGGCTTCCAATATATGAGACTTACATTCTTATTGGTTATCATCTCCTAAAATAGATTTTTCCCCTCCCTCTTACAGTTACTAGCAGAAGATTAAAAGAGAAGACCGATGACTTGGCCACTTCCATCTACACATCCATGGCTGAGACAGGGATAAAGGTTTTTTTTTTTTTTTTTTTAAAAAGGCTATTTATGTTCGCAGCATGGATATCTGGTTGTTCTAGCACCATTAAGTTATATTGGAGAATTAAAAAATACATAACTATATATGTGTTGATCTATTATTCCTGTAATCACTATGCCTATCTGCGTGCCAGCCCTACACTCTTTTGATTATTGTACCTTTGTAGGAAGTCGTGTTGTTGCTGTTTCGTTACTAAGTCGTGTCTGACTCTTCGTGACTCTGTGGACTGTAACCCACCAGTCTCCCCTGTCCATGGCATACTCCAGGCAAGAATACTGGAGTGAGTTGCCATTTCCTTCTACAGGGGATCTTCCTGACCCGGGGACTGAACCCCCATCTCCTGCATTGGCGGGTGGGTTCTTCATCAGTGAGCCTGCAGTGAAGCCCCCATACCTGTGAGTTTGTTGCTACTTTTCATGTGCATTCATTCGTATTGTAGAGCAAGTCTTAAGAGTTCGTAATGTAAGTTGTCTACTTTTATTATACTTTTCCAAAATTATGTTGGCTCTTCTAGGTGTTTTGTGTTCCGTGTAAATGTTAAAAGCAGCTTCTTAATTTCTGTGGAAGCTTGCTGGGATTTTAACTGAAATTGTGTTGGATCAACATATCATTTTCGAGTGACTGAGTTTTAAAAGATTAAGGCTTCCAAACCAAAAACTCACTTATTTGAAACAATTTTAATTTCTTTCAACATTATTTTTTAGTTTTCATTGTACAGCTTTAGCACGTCTGTTGTAAAATTTATCTCTTATCTGTTTCATGTTTATGAATATTATCATAAATGACATTTTAAAATTACAATTTCATTTTTATTACTCTACAGAAATTTTAACCTTGATAACTAACTTTTAGTATGTCTTTCAGAATTTTCTATTTCATGATTATGTCTATGACCGTATCTCTTCTTTTCTAATCTGTATATCTTCTATTTTTTGTCTTACTACATTAATGAATAAGTATATATTTAAGTATATATTTTTTGTTTTGTTTAGTCTTATTGGCTTCCAGTTCATGCTAAACGAAAGTGGTAAAAGTACACAGCCTTATCTTTTTACCTGACTAAAGGGGAAATTATTTATTCTTCCATTATTATTAAGTGGGATATTTCCTGTAGGTATTTTTAGATGCTTTTTATCAAGCTTAGCTAATTCTCTTACAGTGAGAGATATGGGTTTTCATTTATTTCATTATGTTAATAAACGGTTATGTAATCCAGTGTTTTTATCTGCATCTGTTAAGATGACTAGGTGAGTTTTTTCCTTTATTCCATTAATTTAGTTGAATTGCATTAATTGGTTTTTGAATGTTAAAGCAACCTTTCATTCCTGGGATAAATCCCATTTGAACATGATGTCTAATCTTTTATGTATATTGCTGGATTACATATGCTAGACTGTTTTTGCTAAGCATTTTTGATATCAAGGTTATACTGGCTTCATTTAATGATATGGCAAATAGTTTCCTAAAAGAGATTGTATTTTTATTTCCTTAAACATTTGATGGAATTCACCACTGAAGATATCTGGGGCTGATATTTTCTTTCTGAGAAAGCTTTTGATTTTTAAATTTAATTTCTTTAATATGCATAGAGATATTCATATTTTCTGATTATTGTTGAGTCAGCTTTTAGTAATATGTTTCTTTCAAGGAATTTTTCCATTTCACCTAAGTATCAAACTCACTGGTGTAACATTGTTCATGGCGTTTCCTTAATCATTTAAATGTTCTGTTTTGATGTCCCTTTCTTTTTTTTTTTCATTTATGATATGAGTAATTTTCATTTTCTCTTTTATTCTGAAAGAATATCTTTCTCTAATTTATCTCAGTTTGGCTAACTAGAAATCAATCAATTTTACTAGTCTCTTCAAAGACCATCTTTTCATTTCATTGATTTTTCTATTATCTTTCAGTTTTCTATTTCAATGTTTTGTGCTCTTATTTTTATTTACCTACTATTTAATTAGTATTTAAACTGTTTTTTAAAATAATTTCTTGAGGTGGAAACAAAAATCATTTTAGAACTTTCTTTTTTCCTAACATAATATTTAGAGTTTTTTATATGCTGCCAATAACTGTTTTAATTGCTTTCTACAAATTTTGATAAATTATGTTTAAAATTTTCCATGTGATGTTTTCTTTGATCAATGGGTTCATAAAAACATATTGGTTATTTCTAAAATATTTCAGCGTATTTCAGATATCTTATTTATATTTATTTCTAGTTCAATTCCATTGTGATTTCAATCCTTGAGACTCTGTCATGACTCAGAAAATGTACTCTCTTGAAGAATGGTACACACGTATTTGAAAAAATATATGTACTCTGTGCTTTGTTTGGCAGAGTGTTCTCTAAATATCAATTAGTTCCAGTTATTTATTGGTGTGTTCTATTTCATTCCTGATATTCTACTTTGTCACTTGATTACTGATGTTGAAATATTAATTATAATTGGACTTGTTTCTCTTTTAAGCTCTAGCAGGCTTTGCTTCTTATATTTTGGCACTTTCTAATTGGTGGCATACACATTTATAACTGTTATGCTTCCTAGTGAAATTATACTTTAATCATTATGAAATGTGTGTTTTATGCTTGTCACTATTCCTTACCCTGAAATCTGCTTGTGTTTTCTCATATATTAATACAGCTAATTCAGCTTTCTGATCCTTACTATTTGCATGATATATCTTGTTCTACTTTTTATTATCTATTTAATATTCATTAAAATATTTTTAAAATATTAAATCTTTAAATATTTAAAGTGAGCTTCCTGTTAATAATTTGATCTGTATATTTTTAAAAATGTTGTTAGCAATCCCCGTTTTGCTTTGGAATGCTTAGACTTTTATATTTATTATAACTTGATATTTTTAGGTCTAATTCTACTACCTTGCTATTGTGCTCAACTTGTCCCTTCTGTTTTTGTTCCTCTTTGTCTTTTCGGCCATCGTTTGGATTCGTTGAATGTTTTGATTTCCTTTTCTGGCTTAGTAGCCAAAATGTTGGTGTTTTTGTTTTCCTAGTTGTCTTGTATTTTATAGTACACATCTTTAAATTATCACAGTGTATTTCAAGTGACAACGTATAACTCCACATATATTATAAAACCTTACAAGGATATACTTGCACACATGATTTGATATGCTACATTTTTCTAATTGTTATTTTCAAGACAAATTTTGGTTCTATCTATTGTATACTGCTCATTTTATAATTTGTTACTTTCTGTCTTTATCCTTATTAAATTGTTTTTGTTTTCCTTAGTTTTATTTTGAAGTTCTTGTATTTGCTGCTTGAATTACATTTATTGTTTCTTTTTTAAATATGAAGTGTATTTTCTGCTGTCAATTTGCCATGCACTACAATTTGGCAACATCTTATAGGACTTCATATGTAGTATCTTGACCATTTTTCATTTATAAACAGACTGAATTTAAATTATCAATTTAAATTATCTTATTTGACCCAAGAACTTTTTATGCAATAACTTTAAATATGTCTTTAAATATATTTTCAAGTGATTAGTTATTTGTTTAGCTTTGACATTCATTTTTGCTACATTTGCAGTATAGTTAGAAAAATCAGTTTTTACATTTTATATAATTAAATATCTGATATTTATATGTTATAAATGTTTTTTTAATAGCATTTATCATCCAGGAATATATAGCTGTGTGCTAACAATCCTGATATACTTACTAACAAAATGAAATCATAGAATAACATAGATCATTAAGGAATTAAAAAGACTGTCCAAACAAACTCACACAGAATCTGCATCTTTACACATATGTACTATTTACTTAAATGAACAGAGGTGACCAGAGTTCCTCTAGTGGCTTAGAAATGTTATCTTTCTTCCTTGTCAGTTGAGGAGAGAGAGTCCAGGGCTGAGGAGGCTAGATTGACAGGACAGACTGCCTCAGGGGGAGAAGCTGCAAAGCATGAGAGCCTAGAGATCTGTAAAGGGTCTTTGACTGAGTCCTGATCAATGTAACATCTTTGCAGGAAAAGAACTACCTGAAAGGATTAAAAGCAACAATATCCAAGAGTCACATAGAAGTGAGAATAGTTACTTTTCCCAACAGCTGGGGTAGAAATTCTCTTTAAAAGGGGCATTACTTTGAAAATGTCCTAGGATGAATCAGAATAAGAATAAATCAAAGCATTCATCTTTGAATGGGCAATGATATTAAAGGGAATTCTGTTGGTTTTTTTTTTTAATGATCTTCCCTTAGAAAATTTGTAAGAGGCCATCAAAAAGAATGTCTTTTTACCCCTCTCCCTTCTTTCCTTGGGCACAACAAAGACCTGCTTCGTGTAGCTAAACTAATTTCTGTGGCACCTGTGAGTGCAATGGCCCAGATGTTGGTGTTCCCTCCAAAATTCATATTTTGGAAATCCTAACCTCCATTGTGATGATTTTAGCAGGTGGGACCTTTGTCAAGTAAGTAGGTCCTGGGAATGGAACCCTCATGAATGGGGTTAGTGTGCTTATAAAAGGAAATCTAGGGAGGCCTCTGGTCTTACTGCCATGTGAGGCTGTGATGACAAGACTATAATGCAGAGGAGGACTCTCATCAGAACCTGAACATGCCTGCACCCTGATCTGAGACTTCCATCTTCCAGAACTATGAGAAATAATTTTCCTTTGTTTATAACCTATCCAGCTGAGATATTTTATAATAGTAGTCCAATTGGACTAAGACAGTGAGTCAACCAGCCTGAGAAGGGAATTCAAGAATTTAAGAACGGTGGAAAAATAATGTTTTCAAAGCATCAAAGGGGTATCTTATAGGGTACTCAGAAAGGTTTTGCCTTAGTAATGGGGCAAAATTGGGCCTTTGGTGAGGGTTACCCTGCTCCCATCTCACAGAGCTTAAAAGGAAGCACCAAGTATCAACTGTTTTCAAGTCATTTCACTGTGCCCCAGAATAGAACTTAAGAATTATTTATGTAAGGACTTCCCTGTAGCTCANTAGGGTACTCAGAAAGGTTTTGCCTTAGTAATGGGGCAAAATTGGGCCTTTGGTGAGGGTTACCCTGCTCCCATCTCACAGAGCTTAAAAGGAAGCACCAAGTATCAACTGTTTTCAAGTCATTTCACTGTGCCCCAGAATAGAACTTAAGAATTATTTATGTAAGGACTTCCCTGTAGCTCAGTGGTAAAGAATCTGCCTGTAATGCAAGAGATCAGGGTTAGATCCCTAGGTCAAGAAGATCCTTTGGAGAAGGGAATGGCAAGCCACTCCAATATTCTTGCCTGGAGAATCCCATGGACAGAGGAGCCTATTAGGCTGCAGTCTGTGGGGTTTCAAAGAATTGGACATGACTGAGCGACTAACACACCAATTATTTGTGTGTGTGTGTGTGTGCGTGCGTGCGTGTCAGTCAGTCATGTCTGACTCTGTGATCCCATGGACTGTAGCCCACCAGGCTCCTCTACCCACGGGGTTTTCTAGGCAAGAATACTGGAGTAGATTGCCATTTCCTTCTCCAGGGGATCTTCGTGACCCAGGGACTGAACTTCCGTCTCCTGCATTAGCAGGTGGATTCTTGGTCTTATAAAGGTGCTAAGTCTTGTTTATCTTTGTATTTGAACTTTTAATGTGGTACGTGTTTAATAATAGATACTAAGCAGCTATTCGTTGAATGTCTCTTGAGCTGTCATGTGGAGAAAGCCTCAATGATTTAAAAATCCTTAAATGCAAAAATTCATGATATCAACTATGAGTTGAATAATGCTTAAGAAAAAAATTGAAAACCTGTTTTTTACTGACTATACTTGTTTCCTTAATAAACTGCTAGTATAAGGCAGTCATACATAAAGTTTTCAAATGATATTATATGGACATGATTATTGGTAAAACAGGCAGTTAAAAAGAAATGCACTGAATTAATATGAAAATATCTTAGAAATCACTTCATGGTGATTTAGGAAGTCTAACAATATAAATATAATTTTCTATCTCAGTAATCTTGTATATAGAAACTACAGTTATAGAATATCTATGAGCACAGAGGGATTTTTTTTTTCCTCCAACAAGAAGCAAAGAGACCATGCACATTATTTTACATAGCATTTTTTATTTATTTAGTGGCCATATTACCATATATTTTAATATTAAAAATTTCAAGAAAACTGTATGAGTATAATATTAAAAATGTAACTGCTCCATTTCTTCAAGTTAGTGATCAAATTATAAAATGACTCTTTTAATAATTAACAGATAACTGTCATACTTCAGTAAGTTATATTTACATGAGTGCAACAATAATTGCATCCTCAAAATGTATGCTGCTTACTTAAATGGAGAGGAAAATGACTTTCTAGTTAAGAAAGCTGAACCCTGGTCTGGCTGTGTGACTTTGGATGCATACATTAACTTCCATGAGCCTAATTTTTCCACCAGTGTAAAAGAGCTGATGAAAGTTTCTCTGGCCAAAATACTGTGATTGATTAAGTTGTTGTGTATGAAAGAGCTCTGTAAAAGTACTGTTTAAAAAATGAGTTATCACTAGTTCCATGTATATTTCTTAATGTGTGAAAAAAATAAAATGGAATGAAAGATTTGTTCAAGAATCCCTGCCTTAGAATTTAGTTTTATATTTTATACTAGACATAAATTTCAGACACAGTGAGGTAAGTTTAAAAAACAGATATTTATGTTTGAAGTTGAGGTACTCACTGATAAAACTAGGTAAAAATGGTTGATAAATAATAGTGGCATGACAATAGTTAATCATCCTTTTGGTCATTGACTAATTAGAAAGCATAATCTTCTAAATATGATCTCAAAAATCTCAGCAACACATAATACTATTGTAATGACAGTAAATGTATACATTGCAATGAGAAAAATGGTCTTCTCAAAGTGTTCTGGCACCATGCATTTTATAATAGTAAATTTTTTCCCGAGAGACACAGCATCACACAGGTAGAGAGGTTTTACTTGGAAACCAAAAAGATGAATCTGAAGCCAAAATGCTACCACTTCTAGGCTAATTCTTAACAAAACAGACAGGATGTAGATCACAGTGTAGATGGGTTTTTGAAGAATGCATTCTTGATTGATGCTTTTACATGCAGCATATAGATGGAAAATAGCTCCAGGAACCAGGACAATCACTAGTTGTAACGCCCAGAACACCTAAAGTGTGTCAGAAATATCTTAGTAAAATCCATCAGCATGTCATGAAAATATACACTTTCAAAATGTACTGACCCTCAATAGAGGCTAACTTTAAAGTTCTAAGTTTTGTAAGTCTTATGAGGAATAAAAATAATACAATGAAAGTAGCAATGCTGGACATATCTCATTTAATTTTCAAGATGTTTAAAGTTTAAAACTTTAGATGTCTTAATAATTGTGAAAAAGTAGTTGCATTTTACTGTCATCACTTACTGATTACTAACAATGATGATATACTTTATTTTAGTAGCTACCCTATCTGCATTTTCTAATTACAAGCCTGGAGTATAATTCTAACATCAATAGATAATAGAATGCTGGATTTGGAAGAAACTCTTGATCTACTTTAATTGATTTGCCTGAAATATATGATTAATTTTTAAAAACATTATTCTAGAAATAATACTCATTAGCATAGTCTAAATATTATTTTACATTTAAAAAGGAAACAGTTTTATCTGGTGTAGAGTAAGGTTTATATATGTACACACAGGAAAACTTACTTGTGGAGTGATTGGTCTGAACTGATTATAACAGAAGAGGTTTATTTCTCTCTTGTCCGGATCACAACTGAAGTGCAGAGCCTCGTTCCCATAGACTGCAAAGCCTAGGACCCCAAGGAAGAACATTCGAACGGATCCAAAGAAAAGGGTGTGAAATTGGCCAATCACGGTAGGAGGCTTCATCTGTTACAGTTTTAGGAGAAAAAAAAAATCTTTTGAACACAAAAATTAAAGGAGGACATTTTAAAGTATGTATTCATCATTACATTTTTTAAAAATTTAAGATTTATGAAATTTTGAAGAAAGAACCTTAAAGATCATCAAGTCCTCTTTAAATCATGTGTTATGAGATTTCTTAATGGTTTTCACTCTGAAAATATGAAGTGCAACAGTCAAATGGGACCTTGTTGCTAATGAAATAAATAATTTTGGAAATTTGTAGCTTTGAATTCAATCAATATCCCTTTTGCAATACAATCAAGATAATCTTAGTATATCTAGTACCTATTAAAATAATTGGGTAACAAATCCAACATTTGACTCACTAGTATATGCACTTTCTTAACGACCAAATAGTGTATATCTTCTTTCCTACTTCTTCAACTGTCAAATTGAGAGAGCAAGCTGCTTTAAAGCACCAACAGCTAGAAGTACTTCCTGAATTATTCTAGTTACAGTTATTTAGATTCAGAATATTTTGAAGTAAATGGTTGATATTTGTATGACTCTCCATGCATGTAGAGAACCCTATTCATCAGCACTCATGCGAATCAGGTTAAAATACACAGAGAGGACTCATACAATTGTCTCGCTGTTTGTATAATACTCACACATCCTTCATAGAAGTTTTTGATGTAATTTAGAGACATGTCTCAGGAGATGTTATCCTGGCATCTCTGAGGGTTAATCCTTGACCCACATTGCTAGTTTGCTTCTGCCAGAATCAAACTCTTATTTCCTGTCATGACTTTTACAACAGAAAGCACTTATCACTGCACATTTCTCTCCCCTCCTCCTTTTCTTTTTTTTTCGTAGATCTCTGGGGCCCCAGTCAACTTTCCTCTCTCCCTCTCAAAACAAAACAAAAACAAAGAGCCTGGGGTATGTAGTCGACCTAGTAATCCCCTGACCTACACTGTCAGCACAGCCAACAGTCACCCAGGCATGTGAGCAAAGCAGGAGGCCAGCCCAGTAAGGGCTCTGACACACACTGCCTCTCAGTTACCTAAGAAATGCCTGTGTGTAAATCAGTGGATTCCAATCTAGAGCTTTCTCTGAAATATTGAGTGATATTTTTTTGGGAGGGTGGGGTCTTCCTGTTAGGTGAGTCTGAAAAGACAAGTACATGGGAAACTTCCCATGTATTCATCCTTTCTTGTTTACTTTCATGTTTTCTTGTTTACTTCTATGGAATAAAACTGATTTCTGGGAGGGATAGTTAGGGAGTTAGGGAAGGTCATATACACACTGCTATATTCAAAATGATGGATAACCAACAAGGACTGTATAGTACATAAAATTCTATTCAATGTTATGTGGCAGCCTGGTTGGGAGAGGGGTTTGGGGGAGAATGTATATATATATATATATATATATATATGGCTGAGTTCCTTCACTGTTCACCTGAAACTGCCACAACATTGTTAATCAGCTATCAGTTCAGTTCAGTTTAGTTGCTCAGTCATGTCCGACTCTGCGATCCCATGAACCGCACCACGCCAGGCCTCCTTGTCTATCACCAACTACCGGAGTTTACCCAAACTCATGTCCATTGAGTCTGTGATGTCATCCAACCATCTCATCCTCTGTTGTCCCCTTCTCCTTCTGCCCTCAATCTTTCCCAGCATCAGGGTCTTTTCAAATGAGTCAGTTCTTCGCATTGGGTAGCCAAAGTATTGGAGTTTCAGTTTTAACATCAGTCCTTCCAACTCCACAGATCAAAAGCATCAGTTCTTCTGTGCTCAGCTTTCTTTAAGTCCAACTCTCACATCCATACATGACTCCTGGAAAAACCATACCCTTGACTAGACAGACCTTTGTTGACAAAGTAATGTGTGTACTTTTTAATATGCTGTCTGGGTTGGTCATAACTTTCCTTCCAAGGAGTAAGCGTCTTTTAGTAATCAGTTATACCTCAATACATTTTCCATTGGTCATGTATGGGTGTGAGAGTTGGACTGTGAAAAAGCTGAGCACCAAAGAATTGATGCTTTTGAACTGTGATGCTGGAGAAGACTCTTGAGAGTCCCTTGGACTGCAAGGAGATCCAACCAGTCCCTCCTAAAGGAGACCAGTCCTTGATGTTCATTGGAAGGACTGATGCTGAAGCTGAAACTCCAATACTTTGGCCACCTTATGTGAAGAGCTGACTCATTGGAAAAGACTCTGATGCTGGGAGGGATTGGGGGCAGGAGGAGAAGGGGATGACAGAGGATGAGATGGNCCTAAAGGAGACCAGTCCTTGGTGTTCATTGGAAGGACTGATGCTGAAGCTGAAACTCCAATACTTTGGCCACCTTATGTGAAGAGCTGACTCATTGGAAAAGACTCTGATGCTGGGAGGGATTGGGGGCAGGAGGAGAAGGGGATGACAGAGGATAAGATGGCTGGATGGCATCACTGACTCAATGGACATGAGTTTGAGTGAACTCCGGGAATTGGTGATGGACATGGAGGCCTGGTGTGCTGCGATTCATGGGGTTGCAAAGAGTTGGATACGACTGAGTGACTGAAGTGAACTGAACTGAACTGATACCTCAATACAAAATAAAAAGTTGAAAGTCTGGAAAAAACCTGACTTCTGGGAAATTTAAGAAATTGTAAAGCAGGTTATGATAGCTATTGTTTGTTACTGTTTAGTTGCTAAGTCATGTCTGACTCTTTTGTGATTCCATGGATTGTGGCCCACCAGGCTCCTCTGTCCATGGGATTTCCCAGGCAAGAATACTGGAGTGGGTTGCCATTCCCTTCTCCAGGGGATCTTCCCAACTTGGGGAACAAACCTGAGTCTCCTGCGTTGCAGGCAGATTCTTTACCACCTGACCCACTTGGGAAGCCCAACTATATACTTGTCTATTTTCAGCATCTCTCTCTCCCTCTTCACGTCCATTTAATCTATGTGGGAGGAATGTCTTTTCCATCAGAGTTTATTACTCAGATACCGAGACATGGACTTTTGCTCACCAAGGATTAGTGGGATCGAACCCCAGTGGGCTTTGAGTAAATTTTTTTTTTTTAATTTTACTTTACAGTACTCTACTGGTTTTGGCATACATTGACATGAATCCGCTACGGGTGTACACGAACTCCCAAACATGAACCCCCCTCCCTCTTCCCACCCCCTATCATCCCTCCAGATCATCCCCATACACCAGCCCCAAGCATCCTGCATCCTGCATCGAACACAGACTGGCGATTCATTTCCTACATGATAGTAAAGTAAATTTAATTATGAAAAGCTCTCTCTGCTCTCCCAGCCTCAAAGACTTTAAAAATGATTAGGACACCTCAATGGATTTCCTGAGTAAATGGCCTAAAATTTGAGGCAACCATATCAACTTGCTTGCTCAACCTTGCTTAAAGCTTTCAACTTCGGCTGGAAGGCAAGCCCAGATTTAGCACAGCTGCTGCCACTACTACTGTCACTATCACACACACATACACACACACAGAAATTTCTGGCATTAATCCATCACTGCTATGTTCCAGTACTAATCTAAGCCCTAGAAGTCACGTACAATCTTCTGACAGATATTCTCGGTATCCTAAAAATTTCTGAGACTAAAAACATTTAATACCTTTGTGGTCTAACCCAGAAAGGGGATAAACCTCTAATTTTGTGCAGAACTCAAGGCAAGACTGGCTAAAATAAAAGTGCTGAAAAGCACTATTCATGGTAACTTACGCATGGAAATTGATCCATAGGTGTTATTTATTATTATTATTATTTAATAATCTGTCCTAAATTAGTACTTAAAAATCAAATTATATGTATTGCTCTAGAGGTATGCTTTTCTATGTGTTTGTGCTTATTTACCCATTTTTTTTTCATTCATTCAGTAAATATTGAACACCTACAGTATCAACTGCTGTGTAAGGTAAGGTACTGGGAATGTGTGAGAACGATGTGACCCCTGCCTTCATGGGGCTTACATAAGAGCACGTGTGCTTGTGTTGTATGTGTATATGTACATTTGTACATATGTATGTAGACATGTATACTACAGCACGTGTGCATCGTGTCCGACTCTGTGTGACCCTGTGTGTTGCAGCCCGCCTGGAAAAAATACTGGAGTGGATTGCCATGCTCTCCTCCAGGGGATCTTTCCGACGCTGGACTGAGCCCACGTTTCTTACATCTGAGCTGCTTTGGCAGGCAGGTTCTTTACCACTAGCGCCCCCTAGGAAGCGGTATACTGCATACTGCAGAGAACTTGCTTAAAATGAGGCCTGACTTATATTGTTAAATCCTTCAGAGTAGAGTCACAATCTATCTTGGCTTATTTTATATCTGGCAAACAAAGAGAAATGATCTCTATATAAGTTTTGAACTGTTACAGTAATTTACCCTCCTCTACAGGAGCTATGGAATGACTGTTGAATGGGATGAAATAGAGGTCAATTTAGGTGCTCGCAACAGTGTGCTTCACAGGACAGCTGAGAAAAGGCAATCTGGATAGATGCCTCAATTCATAAATCACAATCCTTAACCAATTCACATCTCACTGAAATCTCTGACCTGCCAAAATTGGGTTTGTTTTTCTGTATGAATAATTTATATTTTCTGGAATGATGTTGGGGATAGCTTAAAAGAAAGGGTCTATAACCAATGGTGTGATTTTAGGCAAGTTATTTAACTTTCTGGGGTGTGTTCCCATTTTGACAAAATGAAAAGAGTGAATTCTATGATTTGAAAATAATTTCTATGTATGGCTTTTTGATTCTAAGTTTTATAACCACGCTTGGAGTTATTGTACTAGCTCTGAGATTTACTGTCAATAATTTGTGTGATGCCAGTAATTGCTTGACCTAATGGTTAAATCAACAGAGAAGGTTAATGGCACCCCACTCCAGTACTCTTGCCTGGAAAATCTCTCGGACGGAAGAACCTGGTGGGCTGCAGTCCATGGGGTCTCAAAGAGTCGGACACGACTGGGCGACTTCCCTTTCACTTTTCACTTTTATGCACTGGAGAAGGAAATGGCAAGCCACTCCAGTGTTCTTGCCTGGAGAATCCCAGGGATGGGGGAGCCTGGTGGCTGCCGTCTATGGGGTCGCACAGAGTCGGACACGACTGAAGCGACTTAGCAGCAATGGTTAAATCAAAGGTATTGCTCTCCTTGTTTATCAACAAGTTTATATTTTAAATATTCCTAAACTGCATGGTTTCTAGTTATATAATACATATCCCTTATTTCTTCTTCAGCTACTCCATACATATAACCAAGCTCTGTAGGAGAACACAGCCTGTAAATCCAGAAGACCTGAATTCCTGTCTTTTTCTTCTGTTGCTGGTTGTTTAAACATTCCGTGTTAACGCTGGGTTTCACCTAACAAGTCTAAACCTTGGTTTCCTCGTTTCCTTGTAATTTGTTGAATGCTTTGGATCTTTGAATTTGTTTTCAACACATTTGGAAAAAATTAAGCCATTATTTCTTCAAGTATTTTTGCCTTCTCCTTTATCTCTTGTTCTGGGACTAAGAATAAATATATATTTATGTGTGATATGTTTGATATTATTATGCTTTATGCTTGATATGTTGCCAAACATACCTAATTCTCTCTATAAATCCTTTTTCTCATTGTGTTTCATCATGAATAGTCACTATGTTAACAGTGATTTTGTACAGAATCTCATCTGAAGTTAAGCCTGTTATGAGCATTTTTCATTTCTGATATTTTTTATCTCTAGGACAGTGGTCAGTGAACTATTTATTGTCCATGGATCAGCCACTCCTTTTTGTGAAATAAGGTTTTATTGCAGCATAGTCATGCTCATTCACTTATGTACTGTTTGTGGTTGCTTTTGTGAGAACTGAATGTTTGCAACAAACATCATATGGCCCATAAGCCTGAAATATTTACTATCCAGGCCTTTACGAAAGAAATTGCCCATCTTTGTGGAGCCAACCCTGCTCAGGAAGTTTAATTTGGGTCTGGCTATGGAGACACAAGGTACTTTCAGCCTGGTTTGTACTTTATATCTTAATAGGTGATTCTTTTCTCTGGCCATGGGAAATTTATTCTTATGTATAAGCAGGTAAAGGTCTGTATAGTCAAAGCTATGGTTTTTCCAGAAGTCAGGTACTGATGTGAGAGCTGGACAATAAAAGAGGCTGAGTGACGAAGAATTGATGCCTTCGAATTGTGGTGCTGAAGAAGACTCTTGCGAATCCCTTGGACAGCAAAGACATCAAACCAGTCAGTCCTAAAGGAAATCAACCATGAATATTCATTGGAAGGACAGATGATAAACCTGAAGCTCCAACACTTTGGCCACCTGATGCGAAGAGCCAACTCATTGGAAAAGAACATGTTGTTGGGAAAGATTGAAGACAGGAGGAGAAGGGTATGACAGAGGATGAGATGGTTGGATGGCATCATCGACTCAATGGACAGGAGTTTGAACAAACTCCAGGAGATGATAAAGGACAGGGAAGCCTGGTGTGCTGCAGTCCATGGGGTCACAAAGAGTTGGACACAACTGAGTGACTGAACAACAACTTGGTGAAAGCCTTAAGGGGAGCCCCCTGCAGATCTCTGGCGTTCTCTCTATTTAGCTCCTGCCTTGATAGTACCCTGCCCTCCAAATTCTAGTCATCTTTGCCTCCTCAAACACGGACTCTGGTTCCTCAATTCACTGAAGCCACTAGGCTCTGTTAGGGTTTTCACTTCCTGACCGGAGGCCTGAAAAGTGCCTGTAGGTAATGAGTTTTAACAATCGAGTCTCCCATGGTTCACTCCTCTCTCTGTGATTACAGTCTTCCGCTGCTTGTTTTCCATTGTCTGTCTCCTGTTTTACAATGATGGCTACCTTTTTTGATCTACTAGGCTCTGTTAGGGTTTTCACTTCCTGACCGGAGGCCTGAAAAGTGCCTGTAGGTAATGAGTTTTAACAATCGAGTCTCCCATGGTTCACTCCTCTCTCTGTGATTACAGTCTTCCGCTG
Source organism: Oreotragus oreotragus (assembly GCA_006410675.1). Taxonomy (NCBI): domain Eukaryota; kingdom Metazoa; phylum Chordata; class Mammalia; order Artiodactyla; family Bovidae; genus Oreotragus; species Oreotragus oreotragus. Next base: position 202,465 of record SJYX01006669.1, on the reverse strand, counting down.
CTTGTTTTCCATTGTCTGTCTCCTGTTTTACAATGATGGCTACCTTTTTTGATCCAATTTTCTAGTTGTTGTTAAGCAGAAAGCAGAAAAGGACACCTAATCCTCTTTATTCCATTTCTATCTGAACATAAAACCCCTTCACACTGTTTCTTGGCTGACAATGTTCCAAAGAGTTAAGATCATATGACCTTTGAATAAGTATAAAGTCAATTTTGCAATCTTTGTAGCACAGTGGTTCTAACTTTATATTTGAAATTAAGAAGTCAACTGAGTACAAAGTATCTGCAGGGAATTAAGCAGCTGACAGGCTTTCCAGGTGGTTCAGTGGGTAAAGAATCTGCCTGCAATGTGGGAGACGAAGGCGGAGGTAAGTTCGATCCCTGGGTCGGGAAGATTCCCCTGGAGGAGGGCATGCAACCCATTCCAGTATTCTTGCCTGGAGAATCCCACAAACAGAGGAGCCTGGTGGGCTACAATCCATACTGAGGCAAAGAGTTGGAGATGACTGAAGTGACTGAGCATGCATGCAAGCATCTGACAATCAATGATTTTTGTGAAATTATTTGCTACAAAGTCAAACTCAGGAGCCCAATCTTAATATTCCTTTGTTAATGCTTATCCCTATTGTACCCCAATGTTCATCAATATAGGTTCTGCAAGTGATCAGTTCTTTGTAATTTTCTAATGTTGGACATAATGAGACATTGTAAATGCTTTTGTTGCATGCTTTAGTGTGAAGAAAATTAACAATTGTTTTATGTTTGGTGAAGCAGTATATTCCAAATGCTTAATTCCAGTATATTTGAAACATATTTTGTATTATTGAAATACATGTCTTTCCTTTAATTTATGAAGTGCTTGTAGAATCAAACTTTTATGCATGTAATCAGTCTTATGTGCATACACTCCAGATTACTGAATTAAAACCCTGTGCTAAATCGCTGGGCTATCATTAGAACTTTCTTTCTTTATTCCCTTTGTGACATGTTACCAAGGAAAATTCATTGCTTTGAATAATAATGAGCTTGAGACAAATTTAGCTTTTGAAAGCTGATTAATGCCTTTCCCTGTTATGAACCCCTGACATATAAACCACTTTTGCTCCCCTTTAGAAACAGATTTTAATGTCCATTTTTCTATGAATTCCTACTTATTAAGTATTAGGATATGTTAATTTATCTTTAAAATGTTAATATATATCTCAGGATGCAAATGTACCAGAGCTGGTAAAATATGAAACCATATGTGAGATGATTATATAAATGTGCTACTGACTATAATTACTCAAGTTTTATGAGTCAGATGAACTAAAACCATCGCACAGATAGTTTTAGAAGGAATGATTCTTCCACATTTATATGTTCAGGGTACATACTTTTCAAGATGGAGTGAAAGGTTTTTGAATGTGTAGTGACTTTTACTGTCCTTATCGTCACAAGCATGCTTGTACATGGTAAGAAATGGAAACCAGTCCCAGCATTTATGTTATTGAGATAAAACAATTTAAGGTGAGTTTGTGTGCTGCAAGTTCCTAATAACACTTTTAATCTCTAAAATGTATATAAGACTTACTTTGGGTGAGATGGCAGGTTTTTAATGATGATATCAGAAGTGAATTTGTTAGAAGCAATTATGTTAATAACAAAGATAATTATGGGGTTCTTTGGCTAACTGGATAAAATTTACAATAATGATAATATAAAAGATGACTTTATGTCAAAAGATCTGTTAAAATTATGTAACAGTTATGAATAGACATTTGATGGATAAGAAAATAGAAGAATGCCTAAGTACTACCTGGGTGCAGATTGCTTATCTATTGTCAAATGACACAAGGAGATCTGTGAAATAGCAAGACCTCAAAGCTGGTGGAGCAATTGGAATCGAGTGATATCACAGATATGATATAGAGACTGTTCCCCGATTCTGGGTATGTCACAACTCAAAACAAGAGCAATCTACTCAGATTTCAAGACAGTGGAAGTACAGTTTGAGCACAAGTCCTTCATAAAAGATTCTAAAAACAGATCCCTTTAGAGAACTTTATATGTGTTAAAGCAGAATTTTTAATAATGTTACACACTCCCTTTGAGCCAACTACTCTATGCACAACTTCCTGTAGTAATTATAGGCTGAAGATATCTTTTTGTGTAGGTGTGGGAGTATGTGTTTGGGTTGATGGGATAATCCGTCACTAGAAATGGCAACACTGATCTTTCCTCACTATGAATGGTAGTTTTAAAAAGTTCCTAGATGTAATATTTGTCCATGTGGGCAAGTTAAAACACCAAGATCTTTTGGAATTGGACATAGGGATAATGGTCAAGAAAGACTGTGCAGTTATTAAGATCTCAAATAGTGATTTAATAGAAATACTAAATCAAAGAAAGAACTCCAACACTCATTGCTTGCGTATTCTTTAACTCACAAAAACTTAGTGAGTGAAATCACTCAATCATGTCCGACTCTTTGTGAAGCCTGAGTGACGGCACTCACTAAGTTTTTGTGAGTTAAAGAATACACAGAGCAGTGAGTGTTGGAGTTCTTTCTTTGATTTAGTATTTCTATTAAATCACTATTTGAGATCTTAATAACTGCACAGTTTTTCTTGACCATTAACCCTATGTCTAATTCCAAAAGATCTTGGTGTTTTAACTTGCCCACATGGACAAATAGTACATCTAGGAACTTTTTAAAACTACCATTCATAGTGAGGAAAGATCAGTGTTGCCATTTCTAGTGACGAATTATCCCTCCTCTCTGCTTCTACTGTGGAGAAAGCAATGGCACCCCCCTCCAGTACTCTTGCCTGGAAAATCCCATGGTCAGAGGAGCCTGGAAGGCTGCAGTCCATGGGGTCGCTGAGGGTANCATTCATAGTGAGGAAAGATCAGTGTTGCCATTTCTAGTGACGAATTATCCCTCCTCTCTGCTTCTACTGTGGAGAAAGCAATGGCACCCCCCTCCAGTACTCTTGCCTGGAAAATCCCATGGTCAGAGGAGCCTGGAAGGCTGCAGTCCATGGGGTCGCTGAGGGTAGGGCACGACTGAGCGACTTCACTTTCACTTTTCACTTTCCTGCATTGGAGAAGGAAATGGCAACCCACTCCAGTGTTCTTGCCTGGAGAATCCCAGGGACAGGGGAGCCTGGTGGGCTGCCCTCTATGGGGTTGCACAGAGTCAGACATGACTGAAGTGATTTAGCAGCAGCTGCTTCTACTGTAGTTCAGTTCTGATGTTAATAGTTTCTCAATTGTCTTCTTGTTGCCATATTCAGTTCAGTTCAGTCGCTCAGTTATGTCTAACTCTTTGTGACCCCATGGACTGCAGCATGCCAGGCCTCCCTGTCCATCGCCAACTCCATTAAGTTGGTGATGCCATCCAACCATTTCATCCTCTGTCATCCCTTTCTCTTACCGCCTTCAATGTTTCTCAGCATCAGGGTTTTTTCTTATGAGTCAGTTCTTCGCATCAGGTGGCCAAAGTATTGGAGTTTCAGCTTCAACATCAGTCCTTCCAATGNTGCCACCCAGATCATTCTACTTGGGCAACATTTCTCCTATTTAAAAAATAAAAACCTCTAGAAATAAAACTTTACTCTAGTTTTAAAGTAGTGCTTTCGAATTGAAGAGTATGACAAGTATTATTTACACTAAATTTCTTATTATAGAAATGAAAGAGGACAGTAAACTGAGACATAATAGTAGCTAATTTAAAAAAAAAATAAAATTTGATATGCAAACTAGGTCTTTTTGTTACTTCTTAAATCCATTTCATATAGGAATAGGATATAGCCAAAGATAAAACACTGGTAGATTACCAAAAAATTTGCATATGATGGTTAACTTTTTTTAAAACCAGTTTTAATATATAGGTCTAAGGTTTCTTCATAGTAACTTAAAATTATTTTCAAAGCTGAAAATATACATGGTCAAAATATTAAAAGCTTTCTGTGGTTAAAATTATTTTAACTCCAGGAACATAAGAAAATAGTAAGTTCAAAAATTTAATAAAGCACAGAATATATAAAGTAAAATTAGCTAATTTTCAAATAAAGTATTTATACATGAATACATGAAAAAAATTCCAAAGTTGACTTTTCTTTTTGTGTGGATTATCAGCCAAACTGGGTTCCTTTGGTGGCTGAGTCAGTGAAGAATTCGCCCGCAATGTAGAAGGCCGCCTACTATGCAGGAGACCAGGGTTTGATCCCTGGGTCAGGAAGATCTCCTGAGGAAGGAAATGGCAAACCACTCCAGTATTCATGCCTGAGAAATCTCATGGAGAGAGGTGCCCAGCGGGCTACAGTCCATGCGGTGGCAAAGAGTCAGACACGACTTAGTGATTAAACCACCACCATCAGCCAGATGAAGCTTGGACAATCATACCAGCTGCTGAACCAAAAATACTGTTTTCTTTTTCTCAAAACTTAAAATCAACCAGAGTAGAAATAGTTAATGATATACAATCATATCCATACATGAAAGAAAAACAAGCATTTCAAACCAAAATGATTCTTAAGTGTATGCTAATTTAACACAAAGAGGCATCTAACATGACTCCAGGCGTATGAAGAACTGATTAAAGATAAGGCAGGTGTTCTTTAGTTGAAGTGAAGTGAAGTCACTCAGTCGTATCCGACTCTTTTGCAACCCCATGGACTGTAGCCTACCAGGCTCCTCCATCCCTGGGATTCTCCAGGCAGGAGTACTGGAGTGGGTTACCATTTCCTTCTCCAGGAGATCTTCCCAACCCAGGCATCAAACCTGGGTCTCCCGTATTGCAGGCAGATGTTTTACCATCTGAGCCACCAGGGAAGTCCTTTAGTTGCTGCTGCTAAGTCACTTCAGTTGTGTCCAACTCTGTGCAACCCCAGAGATGGCAGCCCACCAGGCTCTGCCGTCCCTGGGATTCTCCAGGCAAGAACACGGGAGTGGGTTGCCATTTC
>SJYX01006669.1:105859-197267 GCA_006410675.1 Oreotragus oreotragus | reverse complement strand
GCCCAGCCCCAGCTCTTGGCCAGGGATGGAGCCTGGGAGACTGCAGTACCTTGATGGGGAAGCAGGAAGGCAGCTGAAAGGTGCTCTCATAGTCGACACCCTCAGTGAAGGCTATTCTGGCTGGAGACTCAGCGGGGAAGTCCCAGTCACAGTCAATGAACTGGCCACGCTGCATGAACTTAAGGGACCGGCCGTGGTAGGAAGTCAGCCTCTCACTGCAGAAGTGCATGATCTGGTTGGAGACAGCCTGGACCTGGTGAGGAGAGCAATCAGTGTGGGGCTCTGACCCCACACATGTCAGAGCCAACCCAGGACTCAGTGGGCGACAGGTTGCCCCTGCTGGAGTTAACATAGCCTCTCCTCCTCTCCCACCCTCCCCTCCCCTTTCCTGCTTTGTCCCACTTTCTCTGTGGCTGTCATTCCTACAGATATGCTCTCCAGCCTGGCTTCTGAGGATTCCAGGAGGAAAGAAAAGGGAACAGACCAGATTGGCTGACTCAGACCCCACCAGCTCCTCCAGAGAAATAAATGACAGATCAATTTATACAGACTAATGGATAATTAGATAATAGAACTGATTGAGAGATGTAAGGTTTGGTTGCTAGGTGATGGATGATAGAGAATTGGATAGATGGAATGAGCAATGGAAGAAAAATTGATAAATAGATGATGATAGATGGATAAGTGATAGATTATGATATTGACATATGAATAGAAAGTTGATAAATTGTTAAATGAGAAATAGTTCAATACATAGAGCTACATTAAGCTGTGTTGCTTTTGAAGGTACTTTGACATGAATTCTTTCAGAAAAAACAGTACTATAATGGCTACTACTAATATCTTCCTGAGCCAGAGATCAAACCTGCGTCTCTGGCATTGCAGGTGGATTCTTTACTGTCTAGGCCCCCAGGGAAACACAAATGCTAATATATCACATCCTATATGAGGCCTGGCGTGCTGCAATTCATGGGGTCGCAAAGAGTCGGACACGACTGAGCGACTGAATTGAACTGATATTGATGTTTATATCAAGGACTTTAGTAGTCATAACAGAAACCTGGAGTGGGTTTTACAGCTGTTTTACAGCTGAGGAAACTGACTCAACTGGAGTCCTTGCCCAGCATTATCCACCAGCCCATGGGAAAGCCTTGTTCAAGCCCTGTCTGGCCGACTCTGGCTGTGCTTCTGTTTTCCACGTTTAGAAGAGATGAAGTATCCTCCAGCCCCTCAGTCCTGACTCACAACGGGGAGGGGCAAGCTGTTGCACCTCTTGCCGGGGTCCAGCTGAAGGGAAGAGACAGCCTGTCCTCATTCTTGGCTGGCAGCCAGCACGCCAGGGGCTGGTTGGAGACCCCCAGGCAGGATCTCCTCCTGCAGCAGAGGGTGTGTTGGGGTCAGTAGGGTTGGGAAGGAGTGGCGGGCGGATCCGACCCCTTCCCAGGTCAAGTGCCACTCCAGCACCCACTTGTTGTTCCGTCTCTTGGTGATGGTGCGATATTGGTTACGGCACTTCTCAGCTTCTTCCTGGGGAGTGCAGTCACTGGCCTGGGACAGCAGCCGCAGCTGGGGTTCATTAGCACATCTCAGGGTGGGGTGGTGGGCAGGGTTCCAGCTTCTTGAGCGGGTCTGTTCCATACCTCCCATCCCTTTCTTCTCCCCTCCCAACACCCCAAGGAGTGCATCCTGCACCCCCACCCCTTTCCCCGCCATCTGGCTTTCTTCCACTCCACAGCACCAGTGACACTGAAGGATCTGGACGCCTGGAGTTGTACCTTTTCTTCCAGCAGCCCCAAGGCCACGTGAACCACTGTCCTCGTGGCTGCTGCTGGTGGTTTAAAGAAGGACAGGTGGTCCATGGGGCTGGCCGAGCGACTGCGAAGGTGCTGCTTGATGCTGCCCAGCAGAGGAGGAATGGGGGCTGGAGGGAGGAAGCACACCACCCAGCAGAGCCCCAACTGAACAGTCAGGACAAACGGACAGAAGGAGAGATGGAAGGGAAGCTCTCTACCAATGTGGCATTGCCCCGCATAATTGGTTGTACTGAAGGCATGCTGTCCCCTCTTGGACTGGCCATAGAGACCCCAGGCCCTACCCTGTTTGCAGCTGTGGACCCAGCACCCTGGGCCTGTCAGTGTTTGGAATGTTTGTAAACAGTGTTTGGAACGTAAGTAAACTGTGTCCTGTCCTATCCTGGCTCAACTGCATGAAATCACATATGCTTTTTCACACTGGAAAGGAGGACATGTCCCTTTCCCCACCAAATAGGATTTCCACCTTCTCCAGGGGACAATTTGAAGCTTCCAGGGTCTTGAGCCCATTAGGCCAGTTAGGTGGAGTGGCGCAGGAGGTTGGGGGCCACAGGGTGGTGACTTGGAGCCTTTGGGTGGGCGCTAGGTGGGCCCCATGACTATCTCTGGTGCAAGGCTGAGAGACCAGGAGCTGTGCTGCCCTAGGGATATGAGAATGGGTGGTCCACTGAGCATGGGGGCCAGGGTGGGACACTCCCCTGGGTGGGCTGTTTGGGAAGCATGGCTCCCTATGAGGCCTGTATGAGCTCCTCCCTCTGTATGTGGAATCCAGAACCCATTGCTGGGGATGGACCAGGCTCCTCACAGGCTCGGGGCCTGGCTGTGTAACACAGGGGTGTTAATTCTGACTCTGTACTAAATCTTTTTCTGTGATTTTAACTTTTATTTTGCCACTTTTCTTATTAGAGGCATGCATGATGGCCTGCCTCAGGGAGCCCTGCCCCTGTCCCCCTTCGCCTGACCCTTGGGATAGGGTGCCTTTCTTTGGCTCACAGCGAGATAGCCTGACGCTGCCCACCTGTGAAGGACTATAACATTCTTTGTGAATTCTTTGTGTGGGAAATTACTCCACTTATCTGCTGCTTACCAACTCAGAAATTCACTTTTGGGGGGCTGGAATTGCAGATAGCTACAGCATTTTTGTGACCTGACAGGAGATATTCCATTTCACACCACCCATGAAATGGCTATAAGGCAGTGAAACTAATACATCCCCCTGCCTGAGGTTTGCCAGTCTAGGAAATATTTGCAAGAATTAAATGGTCTTTTCGCTTTGTTTCCTCACCTCCGCTCATCTCTGATCCGTAAAAGAACCTGGCATCCAGGTGCCCACAAGCTGATTGTTTTGAGACATTAGTCTGCCATCTTCTTGGTCAAACAGCTCTCTGAATAAAGTCATATTCCTTGCCTCAACACCTCATCTCCCAGACTTATTGGCTTATCCTGTGGCAAGCAGAGTGAGTGTGACTCGGTAACAGCTGGACCTCAGGGGTTAGGGAGTCATGCGGGAAAGCTCTTCTTGGGAAAAAAAAAATGAGCAAAATGAGGGTCCAAGATGGAGCCACACAAGAAAAAGATTTTCAGTGAGACTCATCAAAAAGATCACTTGGGGTTGTCAGGTGAGTGTATTTTCCTCGGTTCTGTCTCGTCTCAACAAAAATTTGAAGTGACGGACNCATGCGGGAAAGCTCTTCTTGGGAAAAAAAAAATGAGCAAAATGAGGGTCCAAGATGGAGCCACACAAGAAAAAGATTTTCAGTGAGACTCATCAAAAAGATCACTTGGGGTTGTCAGGTGAGTGTATTTTCCTCGGTTCTGTCTCGTCTCAACAAAAATTTGAAGTGACGGACCTTAGAGAACTCGGCGTGTCATAGCTCTCGGACCGACTGTGTTATAGCTCTCAGGTCTCAAACAGACCGTGTTATAGCTCTTGGGCAGATCAGTGTTACAGCTCTGTGTTACAGCTCTATTTTATTTAGAACATAGCAGGAAAATCCATCTCCCCCAAAGAGGTGAAGGGAAGAGAGTGGGGGAGTGTGCCAGCACGCGGGGGAGAGGAAGAGAGACCGCCGGCCCTTTGGCTCCTGTTTATATATATATATATATATATATTTTTTTTTTTTTTTCCTGCCCCCCTGGGCCTGCCCTGTGTAAATTGGGCTATCCAGGAGTGCTGTTTGTTCTACCTGAGGTCCTCACTCCGGTCCCCGACCTTCCTTTGTTCTATTTTCGTGGGCTTTTCCCTTCCTTTTCTTTTACCCATCACCATTCTGGACTTCTGTTTCCTATTCTAACTACCTAACAGGGGGACAGGGGATGAGGCTGCCTGGACACTGGGAATAAGGGAGCTGTAGGAAGGGTTGGGAACGTCTGGGGACTGCAGCCCAGACCAGCCAGATCCCCAAATGCACTCCCTCCATCCCTCCCTGGTGAGTGTGGCCATGTGAGGCCACGAGGGACTTGACCCCACTGGTCCCAGCATGCTGGCCTCTCTAGGACTCCTCCTGGCCCTCCACGTAGCGTCTCCTAAGAAGACGGGCTCTTCCTGGACTTACCCAGTCTGGCTCCTTCCACCTTTCCTCTCCAGAGCCCCATCTCTTCTCTTTGTCCCTCTGTCCTCTAACCACCCCTCCCACACTCCCTGACATCAGCTCCAGAGAAAGGCCTCCTGCCACGACAGGTCTCAACACAAAGGCCCCTTTCCCTTTGTGCCTGGTGTGCCTGGTGATTTGCTGCCTGGACACTGGGAATCAGGGGGCTGTAGGAAGGGTCGGGAACATCTGGGGACTGTGGCCCAGACCAGCCAGATCCCCAACTGCACTCCCTCCATCCCTCCCTGGTGACTGTGGCCATATGAGGCCACGAGGGACTTGACCCCACCGGTCCCAGCATGCTGGCCTCTCTAGGACTCCTCCTGGCCCTCCACGTAGCGTCTCCTAAGAAGATGGGCTCTCCCTGGACTTACCCAGTTTGGCTCCTTCCACCTTTCCTCTCCAGAGCCCCATGTCTTCTCTTTGTCCCTCTGTCCTCTAACCACCCCTCCCACACTCCCTGACATCAGCTCCAGAGATAGGCCTCCTGCCACGACAGGTCTCAACACAAAGGCCCCTTTCCCTTTGTGCCTGGTGTGCCTGGTGATTNGACCTGAAGCCAAACTATGGTGGAGGCAATGAAGATAATGGTGACCTCCTTCAAAAGGTCCCATGCATGCACTACTACACTCAGTGCCCCCAACCCTGCAGCAGGCCACCGCCGACCCGCGCCTCCGCCAGAGACTCCTGGACACTCATGGGCAAGTCTGGGTCAATCTCTTGTGGGGTCATTGCTCCTTTCCCCTGGGTCCTGGTGTGCTCACAGTTCTGTTTGAGCCCTCCCAGAGTCTGTTTCCCCTGTCTTGTGTAAGCTCTGGTGGCTCTGTGGGGGGTTAATGGCAACCTCCTCCAAGAAGGCTTGTGCCATACCCAGGTCTATGGCATGCAGAGCCCCTGTCCTCACAGCAGTCCACTGCTGACCCGTACCTCCTCAGAAGACACCAAAGACAGTTCTGTCTCATCTCTGTGGGGTTTCTGGGTCCTGGTGCACACAAGGTTTGTTTGAGCCCTCTGAGCGTCTCTGGTGGGTATAGGGTTTGATCCTAAATGTGATTTCTCCCTTCCTATTGTCTTGCTGGGGCTTCTACTTTGCCTTTGGATGTGGGGTATCTCTTCACAGTTGCTCCTGTGCCACACAGCCACCGCTCCATACCCCCTGCTAGAACAATCATCTTTGTATGTCTTTGCTGTGTCTCTCCTNTAGGGTTTGATCCTAAATGTGATTTCTCCCTTCCTATTGTCTTGCTGGGGCTTCTACTTTGCCTTTGGATGTGGGGTATCTCTTCACAGTTGCTCCTGTGCCACACAGCCACCGCTCCATACCCCCTGCTAGAACAATCATCTTTGTATGTCTTTGCTGTGTCTCTCCTAAATCCTCTGCTGTTCCCCAGATTTTTATGGCCACAGACCCCACATCTTATTTTAACATTTTGAGAATTTCACAAATTGGTTTTTTTCCAGTCTGACCTCCCATCCGTGCTTTTGTTACTCAGACTGTCTCCTGTACCTCGCACATGCCTTATTTTTTTCTACATCTGGATCCTTTGCATGTTCCAAGAATGTCTTAGTTTGCCCTTCTCCTTTTCATATTCCTAGTTCAAATTCTGAACTTTCTTCTGGCTAAATTTAAATATATGTGTTATGATCCCAATTCTGGTCAACTGAGCTAACAGCAGACTTCTCTCCCTGAATTTTTAGAACATTTGGCAACACACAGGATGTCAAGTAGATTACTTGACATCTTTGTATGAATGGGAAGAACACACTGAATTTGGGTAGACAGCCCCACAGGCACACAGCCTGGTGAGCCAACTCTGATTCTAAGTGAGTTAGAAAAGAGTGCCTCTTAATCCTAGCCTATGTAGCTCCTTGCCAGGACACATTTTTCTTAGTGAATGGAGATGCACTAGTTTTCAGTTCTCTTTTCTGTCACCATCTAGCTGAATGACCTGGGATATATATATATATATATATATGTTTACTGCTCTAGATTTAGTTTTCTTCCTTGTGAAACAGTCATAATAATATGTTCATAGCATCGGTAAGAATATGACATGAGATAATGAGTGTAAATCGTCTAGCTGGATATTTGGCATAGAAATCCTAATCAGTAAGTATTGACCTTTATGATAATTATATTTTATGCCACCATCCTTAGTCTCAGGATTAGTCTATTTAGCCTTGAATTAAAGTTTCTGATATGGAAATTAAAAGTATTTGTAGATGTAAGTGCTTTTTTTTTTTTTGACTGAAATGTTTACTGATGGTCTTTATCAGGTCAGTACCTCTTAACTAAATATTAACAAGACTGCATTTTTTGAAGCATGATGTTATTTTCTTCTGATGTTGACTTTAGCTAGACACATACTGATGTAAAAAACCTAGAAAGAGAAAATAAATACAAAGTCCTATTAATCCCCTCACCTTGATTTAAAGTTATGATAGATTTTGAGAAAGACATTTGTTAGCATGATTAATCATTCCCATTCAATGAATGAGAACACTTTCCCTTCTCTGAAAGACAATTTGTGCAAAAAAATAGATTACTGACCACAGACTAGCTGTGTGGGAAAAAAATAATGATGGAGATGATATCTCCACATAACACCAAAGAAAAGACCCTTAGCCTTGACCTAAGGAGATGGCCTTCAAGGCGACAAGGTAATTTATTTTCCAACCTACTCTCATTCAAATTCTTGTCTTCTCTGGCAATATCGCTGCAGGTTATATTCAGTGGACTGAATTCATATCACTCTTTTAACCTCTCCAGAGCACTTTGTAACTGCATGCATTGGCTTTGGGTGGAGCTTTTCCCATTTTATAATTGGGCTCTTCATGCTGAGAAACCTCAGGGGCATCACCAGAGATTTACAGCCAGGAAAATGTGAATATAGGAAGGAATTGGGCCACAGGAAGATTTCTGCTAAACATTCATGTTTGCATTTGGACTCTCATGGGCAAGAGAGTGGACAGTATGAGTGACTTTAATATTTTGGCTATGTTTATATTTTCAAAACATCAAAGACTCTATGTGAAAAGGAAGCATTCAGACAAAACTGAAAGTGCAGGAAAAAGTGGCAAATATTGAAATGTTTACAGATATTTAGATGCTTCTGTTAAGTAGGTAGAATAGGGAAATGGAGTCCAAAATGGCGGTGGCTAAAAAAACAAGGGAGGTCAAAGGGAGGTCAAAGGAAGGTCCGAGGACCAGAGTGAAGACTTCAGATAGAAGAAACAGCACTTCTGGCTCAGCCCAATTTGCATAGGGCTGGCCCAGGCAGAGGCAAAAACATACAAAAGGAGGAGCCAACACGCTCTTTCTCCCCCTCTCTCTCCCCTCCTCTCTCCTTCCCCCTCTCCCACGTGCTCCTCCACTCTCTTCCCTTCAAATCTTTGGGTTGGCATGCCCTCATGCTTCAAGGATGGATTCTCCTGCTATTTTCTAAGTAAAATAGAGCTGTAACACTGATTTGCCTAAGAGCTATAACACGGTTTGTCCAAGACCTGAGAGCTGTGNTCTCTCCCCTCCTCTCTCCTTCCCCCTCTCCCACGTGCTCCTCCACTCTCTTCCCTTCAAATCTTTGGGTTGGCATGCCCTCATGCTTCAAGGATGGATTCTCCTGCTATTTTCTAAGTAAAATAGAGCTGTAACACTGATTTGCCTAAGAGCTATAACACGGTTTGTCCAAGACCTGAGAGCTGTGACGCGCTGAGGGCTTTAATGTCCATTGCTCCAAATCTTTGTTGTGACGAGACAAAGAACCGAGGAACATACACTCACGTGACACTTCCAAATTTAGTTAGCTGCTTATTATATGATTGGTGACTGTGGATGAGAAAACCTGTAATAGGAGCACTGTTTGATTCCTCAATCCTGGTGTTGTACCTGCATTCTGTATATGGTAGAAAAAAATAAGTGTGATAAATGTACTTAATCAGATCTATGAAGTTATTTAATTTTAATTTTATTATTATTTTTAATTATTTATTGTTATTTTATTACTTCAGACAAGCTCTACAGGAAGGTAGTCAAAGAGTTAAAGTTTGTAAGGAGAACTTTTTCTAAACAGAATCATTCTATTTTTATAAAACTTATTAACAGTGAATACTATAAATTTGATACTTAACCACATTAAGTTCTTCGTTTCAGTAATTTCAGCAAAGTCAGAAGTTTGAATTACCCCTCATTTTTGTCAGTTGAGTCTCTATACACCATGTTCAGTGTATATGATTCAAAACATTTTCAGAACTGAAAAATAAAATGCGACTTTAGGCCCTTTATTTTTAGGAATGAGAAAATACCAAGAACGAGATTTAAATGTCAAGTATAGAAATATCTTTCCAGTAAAATGAAATATTTCAGCTTTCCTAAATGCTTTGATTAATCAAGTTAAAGTAGTAGACTAGCTTAGATCATATGCTTAATTGTGGCATTTTGAAAACAGTTAAACTGAAAATGGCATTCCATTATGGGTTAACTTGTATAGAATTAAAAAAAAATTACTATGTTGTGCTTTGGGAGGATTTTTCACATGCATTATTTTATGTAATTTTTACTATAAGTCTAATGACAGGCATGGCTTATATATATTTGCTTTTGTCAAATATCTTAATCAAGTATCACAGTTATATAAATGAAATTTAAAGCTAATTCTTTTTTAACTTGACATCCACTGCTCTGGTTACCTCACCTCTATTCTAATAGCGTTAATAAAAAGAAAATGCAGGACATATGATCCTTCTATTGTCATCCTTTTGTTCCTTTGGTTTCGTTTACATTTGCTTGCAACTGAGATTTCTGAAATGTGACCAGAACTCAGTAGGTGGTGCTAATGAGACATAAAATATTGAATTGTCAACTCAAACCAGTCCATCCTAAAGGAAATCAGTCCTGAATATTCATTGGAAGGACTGATCCTGAAACTGAAACTCCAATACTTTGACCACCTGATGCGAAGAACTGACTCACTGAAAAAGACCCTGATGCTGGGAAAGATTGAAGGCAGTAGGAGAAGGGGATGACATGAGATGGTTGGATGGCATCACCGGCTGGATGGACATGAGTTTGAGCAAGCTTTGGGAGTTGGTAATGGAAAGGGAAGCCTGGTGTGCTGCAGTCCACGGTGTCACAAAGAGTCAGACATAACTGAGTGACTGGGTTGAACTGAACTGACCGAATTGCCAGTTAAGATACATTGTAGGTTATAGCGGGTTTTTTTCTGTTAGTGTTAGTTGCTCAGTCCTGTCTGACTGTTTGAGACCCCATGGACTGTGGCCCGCCCAGCTCCTCTGTCCATGGGATTCTCCAGGCAAGAATGCTGGAGTGGGTTGCCATTCCCTTCTCCAGGGGATCTTCCCTACCTAGCGATTGAACCCGGGTCTCCTGCATTGCAGGCAGATTCTTTACCATCTGAGCCACAGGGAAGCTCCCAAAGTCGCTCAGTCGTGTCTGACTCTTTGCGACACCATGGGCTATACAGTCCATGGAATTCTACAGGCCAGAATACTGGGGTGGGTCGCCTTGCCTTTCTCCAGGGGATCTTTCCAACCCAGGGATCCAGCCCAGGTCTCCTGCATTGCGGGCAGATTCCTTACCAGCTGAGCCACAAGGGATATTGTGGGTTAGTGATGATTATTTAGGGTATAAAGACACGCTAGTAGTCCTGAGTCTTATTTGAGCAGTGCTGATGCCATATCAAATGATTTTAGAGATTATTCAGTCCCTACTTGATGTTGAATTTGAAGATAATATTTTTTTGTTTACTTCATAACATTTGAAAAAGAGAAAGCACCTTCTTCTACTGAAAACTAAGCCAAGTAGTTTGCCTGTATAAACGACTTCCCATTTATATGCCGTAAGAGGGGAAAACATGAAATCACACTGTGGTTATTCCTTTAAGCACAAAATATGAATTCAAGTGAAATGCTTGGGAGCTACTAACTCCTAAGAGATTATAATCCTACTTATTTTTGAGAGTTATCTGGCAGATTATTTATCAGTTTCATATTCAGGTCAAGCGTTCCAATTTGGAATTCTTTTGTTTTCTTTTGTGGTTCTACCAAACATTTAGAATGAAACCTAACATACTATAGTAATTCAATTATCTTTGTAGAATAAAAAATACTATTTAATTACCAGGAATTGAAATATTTACTTGCTCTGTCAAAATAATAATTTTGCACAAATTCCTTGTGTGTTAGGTAGTGCCTTGGTGATTTCTGAGCAAATTATTTCAGAGATCTCCCACCAAGAGACAAAGAGGTTTATCTTTCAGTAGAGTTTACTAAGAACATACTAATGCATATTCTTTGAAGTCATATTTCTACACAGATTAAAAGGTTCCTGAGATTTTCTGGTACCCCAGGTTTTTCAGTCTTCATTTTTTCCCTTCATATCCAATCCCATTCCAATTCTATGTCCTAATTTGCATAAAATGAAATTTTTGTGAATCCCATTTGAAACCAGCAGGTGGATAAAACTATTTCACTGAAGTTTCTTCTGAATAAGATGAAGACACTGCTGCATAAATGGCAGTCTCAGTTAAGTTCAGTCTCTCAGTTGTGTCCGACTCTTTGCAACCCCATGGACTGTAGCACGTCAGGCTTCTCTGTCCACCAACTCAAACTCATGTCCATCGAGTTGGTGATGCCATCCAACTAACTCATCCTCTGTCATCCCCTTCTCCTGCCTTCAATCTTTTCCAGCATCAGGGTCATTTCCAGTGAGTCAGCTCTTTGCATCAGGTGGCCAAAGTATTGAAGCTTCAGCATCTGTCCTTCCAATGAATATTCAGGGTTGATTTCCTTTAGGATTGACTGGTTTGATCTTGCAGTCCAAGGGACTCTCAAGAGTCTTCTCCAATACAACAGTTTAAAAGCACCGATTCTTTGGCTCTCAGCCTTCTTTATAGTCCAACTTTCACATCCATACATGACTATCGGAAAAACCATAGCTTAGACTATGTGGACCACTTTGACTAGTGGCAGTCTAGTTAATTTTTTTTTTTTACAAGTAACATTATCAACTGGAAAACTCACAGAAATCACATTATTTTAAAATCAAACAAATTTTTCTCATTAAGAAAAAGACTTTTTTTTTTTTAATCAACAAGTCAGAAATTGTAACAGTTGTATTTATTGCTCCTTTCCAACAGAAATAACATCTTCCCAGGTAGTAGATTTTGTTGTATATATTGATGTAAATCAAAGAACATACATAGTAAGTTCAGGGTACAAGTCCATGGGGTCGCAGAGTTGGACACGACTGAATGGCTGAGTGCGCACAAACGTGGAAGTGAAAGTGAAGGCACTCAGTCGTGTCTGACTCTGCGACCCCGTGGACTGTAGCCCATAAGTCTCCTCCATCCATGGGATTCTCCAGGCAAGAATACTGGAGTGGGTTGCCATTTCCTTCTCCAGGGGATCTTCCCCACCCGGGGATCAAACACAGGTCTCCCGCATTGCAGGCAGACGCTTTAACCTCTGAGCCACCAGGGAAGCAAAACCAATATCCATTAGCATTTTTTCCTATTCCCGGTTCCCCCCAGCTCTCCAGTCCTAGGCAGCTTTCCACCTCTATAGATTTGCCCTTTCTGAACATTTCACATAAATTTCATACAATCCACTTTATGTAAATGGAATCATACATTATATGGTCTTTTATGATTAGCTTCTTTAACTAGTATAGTGTTTTCAGTCTTCATCGGCATTGGGGCAGGTGTCAGTACTTGATTCCTTAATGCAATATAGGAATATTATTGTATGGATGGATTGCATTTATTCATTGCTTGATAGACATTTGAGTTGTTGCTACTTTTTGGTTATTATGAATAAAGCTATGATAATTTGTGTATAGTGTGTTAGTTGCTCAGTCGTGTCCATCTCTATACAATCCCAAGGATTAAGATTGCCAGGATCCTCTGTCCGCAGAATTCTCTAGACAAGAATACTGGAGTGGGTTGCCATTTCCTTCTCCAGGAGATCTTCCCATTCATTCAAGGGACTGAACCTGGGTCTCTTGCATTGCATGCCAATTTTGTTGTTTTCCTCTATTTCTTTACATTGATCGCTGAAGAGAGCTTTCTTATCTCTTCTTGCTATTCTTTGGAACTCTGCATTCAGATGTTTACATCTTTCTTTTTCTCCTTTGCTTTTTGCCTCTCTTCTTTTCACAGCTATTTGTAAGGCCTCCCCAGACAGCCATTTTGCTTTTTTGCATTTCTTTTCCATGGGGATGGTCTTGATCCCTGTCTCCTGTACAATGTCACGAACCTCATTCCATAGTTCATCAGGCACTCTATCTATCAGATCTAGGTCCTTAAATCTATTTCTCACTTCCACTGTATAATCATAAGGGATTTGATTTAGGTCATACCTGAATGGTCTAGCGGTTTTCCCTACTTTCTTCAATTTAAGTCTGAATTTGGTAATAAGGAGTTCATGATCTGAGCCACAGTCAGCTCCTGGTCTTGTTTTTGTTGACTGTATAGAGCTTCTCCATCTTTGGCTGCANATAGTTCATCAGGCACTCTATCTATCAGATCTAGGCCCTTAAATCTATTTCTCACTTCCACTGTATAATCATAAGGGATTTGATTTAGGTCATACCTGAATGGTCTAGCGGTTTTCCCTACTTTCTTCAATTTAAGTCTGAATTTGATAATAAGGAGTTCATGATCTGAGCCACAGTCAGCTCCTGGTCTTGTTTTTGTTGACTGTATAGAGCTTCTCCATCTTTGGCTGCATAGAATATTACATCGTATCTATTCCTGTCCACGGTGGGCAAACTAGCAATGAGTTACAAACCACTTAACTCTATCCAGCACTGGTCATGCTGGAGACCTTGGGGAAGCCCAAACTCCAGTCCGGGGGTCCCAGAAGATCATCACGCCTTGACCTGCCTAGGGATCTGGTCCTCGAAAGGTTGTCACGCCTCAACCTGCTCGAGGATCCACCAGTTCCAGGGATCCCAGGAGGTCGTCATGCCTCGACCTGCCCAGGGATCCAATTCTCGGGAGGCTGTCATGCCTCAGCCTGCCTGAGGATCTGCACCCTGACCTGGAGATGCCTGGCTCTGAAGTTGCAACAGTTCTGGGTAGGATAAGCTTCAAAAAGACTCACCCCTAAGGAAGTCCACCTGTGAAAATCAAAAGAGGTCTTTTTCTTTTCTCCCTGTCATGAATGTCTTTCAGATGGGAAATAACCAATCCACTTCCCAGTAGATGCCCTTGAGATGCATCCTTGATAACTGGAAGCTGTTCGACCCTCTAGCTCTAAGGAGAAATCGCTTGAAATTCTTTTGTGCCACTGCGTGGCCACAGTATGCACTGGGGGACGAGGAACACTGGCCTGAGAATGGGACTTTAAATTACAATACCATCCTGCAATTAGAATTATTCTGTAAAAGACAAGGGAAATGGACAGAGATCCCCTATGTCCAAATTTTCTTCTGACTAAGAGATATGAAGGAACTCTGTCTTAAGTATGGGATTGTTGTACGCCCTAAAAGTGAGCCCACTAGGCAAATTGTGTTAGGCACAGGCAACCAAGAAAAGGAACCCCCTCATGAAGGCTCACCTCCCACAGCTCCTGAGTTGCCTGGTGCGCCTTCCTTATATCCAAACGTGCCCCCATATCCGGGAGCACCCCCTCCACAAAAGCCAGCTCGAGTATGTCCCTTAGTTGAAACTGGAGAAGAATTCGGACCAACCCGGGTCCATAAGCCCTTCTCCCTCTTAGAACTAAGACAGATCAAACAAGACCTGGGAAGCTATACAGATGACCCAGGCAAATATATAGATACATTTCAACATATTACCTTGGCCTTTGACTTGACATGGAAGACATTATGGTCATATTTAGTCAAACTTTATCTGACCCTGAACATACTAGGGTCTTAAAGGAGGCCCAGAGGTATGCAACAGGGCTTCACATGTCCAGTGATAAATACCCAGTAGGGGAAACTGCAGTCCCCTCCTCCGATCCTAATTGGAATTATAATGACCCTGAGCACATCTGGGAAAGAGATCATTTTCTAATCTGTGTGAAGGCAGGACTGAAAGCAGCCCAACAGAAAGTAATTAGCTATGCCCAGGTCTCAGCAATAACTCAGGAGCCCAATGAGAACCCCATTGCCTTTCTGAAAAGGCTAAAAGAGGCACTCCAAAAGTTCACCAATCTGGACTTAGACTCTTATGAGGGACAGGTGATTTTAAAGGACAAATTCCTGTCCCAATGTGCATCAGATATCAGAATTAAGTTACAACAGCTACAACAGCAGGACCCCGCTGCCTCTTTAGGTGAGATGGTCCATTCAGCCACAAATACCTTTTATAACAGAGAACAGGAGAAGGAGGCCAAGGCCCAGAAGAAGGAGAGAAAGAAAGAGACAAGGCATGCCCAGATGCTGGCCGCCCTCCAGAGAAGCCCTGTGGCAAACCCCGAGTCCTTGAAGGACAAGGCACAAGGCAAATGCCTGATCTGTAGACAGGTGGGGCATTGGGCCAAAGAGTGTCCAAACAGTGACAAGTCTCCTAAAACGGCTTGCCACAAATGCCATCAACTGGGACATTGGGTGGCACTCTGACCTAGAGACCCAAGAGCCTCAAGGTCAAGCACCAAGCCCACCCTCATGATGGTTCAAGAGGACTGAAGCGGCCCGCTCCAGCCAGCCCGCCTGTCACAGATAACCATCACGGGGCTGGAGCCAAGGGTGCAACTGGATGTGGCAGGTAGGTCTGAGAATTTCTTGGTTGACACAGGGGCTACCTACTCTGTCTTGATCTCCTACTCTGGAGCCTTCTCCTCCCACACCTGTACCGTTTCGCGTGCTACAGGAAAAGCAACTACTAAAAGATTCACCCGAGCACTTCTTTGTTGCTGGGATGGACACATATTTTCCCACCAGTTTCTGGTGGTCCCTGAGTGTCCTACTCCCTTATTGGGAAGAGATATACTCACTAAACTGGGAACCACCCTTGTGATGGGGAGTTTTTCAGCCCCTAGAGCCCTGCAGCTCCTGGTTACTACTGAAGAACCCATCACACCTTCAATAGAGAGGGACCAAAAACTATCGGAAGACAAAATTAACCCCCAGGTGTGGGACCAGGGGATTCCTGGATGAGCCCACCAAGCTGAACCAGTCATCATTGTCCTCCGAGATCCCACTCGGTTTCCTAACTGGAAACAACACTCTCTCAAAAGAGAGGCTCGGGAGGGACTACAGCCTTTATAAATAAATTCCTTGCTTGTGGGCTATTGGTCCCCATCAGGTCGCCATGTAACACCCCAATCCTCTCAGTAAAGAAAAAAGATGGAACCTGGTGAATGGTTCAAGATTTCCGTATCATAAATGAAGCTGTAGTCCCCCTCCATCCCACAGTACCCAATCCCTATGTAATCTTGGGAGAAATCCCACCCAGTGCCAAGTGGTTTACAGTCTTGGATCTCAAAGATGGATTTTTTTGCATATCACTGGCTAAAGAATCCCAATATCTTTTTGCCTTTGAGTGGGAGGTCCCAGGAGAAAAACACCAACCGATGACTTGGACAGTATTCCCTCAGGGGTTCAGAGATAGCCCCCACCTGTTTACGGATAGGCCCTTAGCCGGGATCTCCTAGATCTGGACCTGGGACCTAATGGGAAAATATTACAATACATAGATGACCTACTAATCTGCTCTCCATATGAGAAAAGTGCCCAACAACATGCAATTCAGGTTCTAAACTTCTTGGCAGAAAGAGGATATAAGGTCTCCTGTGCTAAGGCACAGATGGTCGAGACAAAGGTCACTTACCTGGGAGTTCAGGTTACACACGGGTCCAGGAGGCTGTCCTCTGATCGGGTACAAGGAATCCTCCAGTTGCCCTCCCCCACGACTCGAAAACAATTGCAAGCTTTCCTGGGGCTAACTGGATATTGTAGGATCTGGATACCCAACTACGGTCTAATTGCCCAGCCCTTATATGAAAGTTTAAAGGGACGGGATGATTCGATCCCACTGATGTGGGAACTCCTCAAAAGAAGGCAGAGGCTACACTAAACCAGGCCTGAACTCAGGCACCTGCCTTGAGGCTGCCAGACCCAGAGAAAGCATTCCAACTTTACGTCCATGGAAGAGAGGGAATAGCTTTGGCAGTGTTAACTCAAAGATTGAGATCTGAGCCCCAGCCTGTAGCTTACGTATCCAAAAAGGTCGATCCAACTACCCGAGGCTGGCCCCCTCTACCTTCGAAATCTTGCAGCTATTGCAATCATGATAGAAGATGCTTTAAAACTCTCCTTTGGGGGCAAACTATTTTTACCAGCCACCAAGTAAAACAACTCCTAAATGGGAGAGGCCATTTATAGATGTCTGATCAAAGAATCCTCAGATATCAAGTAATGCTGATGGAAAATCCAGGTCTCACTATATCCCCTTGTGAGGCTCTTAACCCAGCCACCCTCCTGCCTACCCCCGAGGGCTCTCTCCCGTTTCACTCTTGCCTAGAAATCTTAGACCACTGGACAAAACCCCGAGAAGGATTGTCAGAAGATCCTCTGACCAATCCTGAGGAAATCTGGTACACTGATGGAAGCAGCTTTGTCTTGGATGGAAAAAGAAGAGCTGGGTATGCAATAGTCTCCAATTTTGAGACCAGAGAGGCTAAGCCTCTACCACCAGGTACTTCAGCCCAATTAGCTGAGTTCATAGCTCTGACTCAAGGTTTAGAGCTGGGAAAAGGAAAAAATAGCCATTTACACTGATTCCAAGTATGCCTTTCTGGTGCTACATGCACATGCAGCTATTTGGAAGGAAAGGGGCCACTTGATCACCCGAGGGTCCCCAATCAAATATGGTGATTAGATTCTTCGACTCCTGGAGGCAGTCCATCTGCCCACTGAGGTTTCAGTCTCCCACTGTAAAGGACACCAAAAAGGGAGCATGGAAGTGGCACGAGGGAACCAAGCAGTTGATCAGGCAGCTAGGAGAGCAGCATTTCAGAACCATGACCTTATAGGGATTGCCACTTAGTTCCACAGACTAATTTGCCAGAAACTCCTTCATACACTGAAGGTGAGACTCTTAAAGCTAAGAGCAAGGGCTTTCAAGAAGATCATATGGGGTGGTTGCAAAAGGAGGGACTCCTTTTTCTGCCTGGGAACCTCCAATGGATGCTTAACTCCTTACATGCCACCACTCATTTAGGGGAAAAGGCCCTCCAAAGATTACTAGAAAGGTCCTTCAGAGAAACAGGCCTCCAAACAACTATAAGACAGGTGGTCTCCTCTTGTCCCACTTGCCAATTAAACAACCCCCAAGGAGCTCGAAGACCCCAGCTGGCCCAGCCCATCCAACGACATGGGACCTACCCAGGAGAAGACTGGCAGATGGACTTCACCCAGATGCCAGTTTCTCAAGGGTATAAATACCTATTAGTCATGATAGATACATTCACAGGATGGATTGAAGGCTTTCCCACCCAGACTGAGAAGGCTGAGGAGGTGGTAAAAAAACTGCTCCATGAAATCATTCCAAGATTTGGTCTGCCCAGGTAATTACAAAGTGACAATGGGACATCATTTACTTCTAAGGTCACCCAAGGGGTCTCGAAAGCATTGGGCATTACTTATTATCTCCATTGTGCCTGGAGGCCTCAATCTTCAGGAAAAGTAGAAAGAGCCAATCAATTCTTAAAATCAGCAATAAAAAAGATAACCCAGGAGACCTCCCTGGGATGGAAGGAGGCTTTACCGATAGCTCTCCTCTGCACCCGCATTGCCCCTAAAGAACAGCTTGGTCTTAGTCCTTATGAGATGCTATATGGGAGGCCTTTTGTTTATGTCATGACCTCTTCCTAGATCCAGAGGCTCAGACCCTCCAGTCTTATACCATGGCCATTGGGCAATTCCAACAGGATATATGCATGTGGGGTATAAACCAGGACCCAAAAGATTCTAAGAAGTCACCACTATATGCTCCAGGGACTCAAGTCCTAATTAAAGTCTGGAAAGATGGGTCCCCAAAAGCTCAACTCCAGCCCACATGGAAGGGCCCCTACCCTGTAATACTTTCTACCCCCACAGGTACCAGAATATGACACCTGGATTCACTACTCACGAGTCAAGCCATGGAAGAAAACAGAAGAGGACACTCAATACACCTGTGAGCCCCTGGGAGATCTCAGACACCTATTCAGGACTAGCAATGAGTGCCATTCTAATGAACACCCCCAAAATCTAGTTTCTGGGGATAAGATTTCTCAAGATGGCTCTAAAGAGCCAACACAGTTTGACAGAGATTATACTCCAAAACAGACAGGAGATAGATCTTCTCACCCCAGAACAAGGAGGGACTTGAGCCATCCTGGCGATGTGAATTTAAAGTTGACTAATACCCCTACTAGTCCTTGTTATTCTATATTGAGGACACTTATGCTTATTCCATGTACTGCCAATTGTCTAACCTGTTTTGTCTCTGCCCAGGTCGACAAGCTCCAACATGCAGTGCCAGTTCAACAAAGTCGCTTGTGGGGTATGAACCAGGACCCAAAAGATTCTAAGGAGTCACCACTATATGCTCCAGGGACTCAATCCTAATTAAAGTCTGGAAAGATGGGTCCCCAAAGGCTCAACTCCAGCCCACATGGAAGGGCCCCTAGCCCGTAATACTTTCTACCCCTACAGCAGTCAAGGTACCAGGACATGACACCTGGATTCACCACTCACAAGTCAAGCTGTGGAAGAAAACAGAAGAGGACACTCAATACACCTGTGAGCCCCTGGGAGATCTCAGATTCCTATTCAGAACTACAAATGAGTGCCATTCCAGTGAACACACCCAAAATCTGATTTCTGGGGGTAAGATTTCTCAGGATAGCTCTAAAGAGCCAACACAGCTTGGTAGGGACTGTACTCCAAAACAGACAGGAGATAGATCTTCTGATCCCTGAACAAGGAGGGACTTGAGCCATCCTGGCGATGTGAATTTAAAATTGACTAATGCCCTACTCGTCCTCGTTATGCTATATTGATGATGCTTATGATTATTCCATGTACTGTCAATTGTCTAACCTGTTTTGTCTCTGCCCAGGTCAACAAGCTACAACATGCAGTGCCAGTTCAACAAAGATATAAAACTACAGCTGACCACGAGAAATATCACACACCCTTAGATGGACACCACTGTAAGGACTCTGAAGCTTGAGACTAGCAAGAGGGGGAGGCCCAATACTCCTCGCTGCCCCAGTTCAGCAGGAAGTAGCCAGAAAGACCTCAACACCCCTATTCCCAAAGAATTGGGCCTCCCATCTCTTGAGGGGGGAATGTTAGGTAGGTAGAATAGGGAAAAGGAGTCCAAAATGGCGGTGGCTACAAGACAAGGAAGGGAAAAGCCCACGAAAATAGAACAAAGGAAGGTCTGAGGATCGGAGTGAGGACCTCAGGTAAAACAAACAATACTCCTCGCTGGCCCAATTTACATAGGACAGGCCCAGGGAGAGAAAAACATATAAAAACATATAAATAGAGGAGCCAAAGCTAGCTTGCTCCCTCTTTCCCCGCGCGGGGGCGCTCTTCTCTTTGCGTCTTTGGATCGACGTGCCCTCACACCTCGAAGATGGGTTTTCCTGATATCTTCTAAATAAAATAGAGCTGTAAGTAACACTGAGCTGTAACACTGATTTGTCTAAGAGCTATAACATGGTCCATTTGAGACCTGAGAACTATTACACTATCCAAGACCTGAAAGCTGTGACATGCCTGCTGCTGCTGCTCAGTCACTTCAGTCGTCGACATGCCTAGGGGGCTTTAATGTCTGTCACTCCAAATCTTTGTTGTGATGAGACAAAAACCGAGGAGCATACACTCGTCTGACAGAACCGTTCAACTTCAGCTTATTCAGCATTACTGGTTGGGGCATAGGCTTGGATTACCATGATATTGAATGGTTTGTCTTGGAAACGAACAGAGATCATTCTGTCGTTTTTGAGATTGCATCCAAGTACTGCATTTCAGACTCTTGTTGACCATGATGGCTATTCCATTTCTTCTAAGGGATTCCTGCCCACAATAGTAGATACAATGGTCGTCTGGGTTAAATTCACCCATTCCCGTCCATTTTAGTTCACTGATTCCTAGAATGTCGATGTTCACTCTTGCCATCTCCTGTTTGACCACTTCCGATTTGCCTTGATTCATGGACCTAACATTCCAGGTTGCTATGCAATATTGCTCTTTACAGCATCGGACCTTGCTCCTATCACCAGTCACATCCACAACTGGGTATTGATTTTGCTTTGGCTCCATCTCTTCATTCTTTCTGGAATTATTTCTCCACTGATCTCCAGTAGCATATTGGGTGCCTACTGACCTGGGGAGTTCTTCTTTCAAGTATCCTATCATTTTGCCTTTTCATACTGCTCATGGGGTTCTCAAGGCAAGAATACTGAAGTGGTTTGCCATTCCCTTCTCCAGTGGACCACATTCTGTCAGACCTCTCCACCGTGATCTGTCCGTTTTGGGTGGCCCCACACAGCATGGCTTAGTTTCATTGAGTTAGACAAGGCTGTGGTCAGTGTGATCAGATTGGCCAGTTTTCTGTGGTTATGGTTTCAGTGTGTCTGCCCTCTGATGCCCTCTAGCAACACCTACTTGGGTTTCTCTTACCTTAGACATGGGGTATCTCTTCACGGCTGCTCCAGCAAAGTGTAGCTGCTCCTTACCTTGGGTGAGTCACCCCTCCTGATCTTGAAAGTGGAGAAGCTCCTCTCAGCCCTCCTGTGCCCCTGCAGCCGCTGCTCCTTGGAGGTGGGGTAGCTCCTCTCAGCTGCTCCTGGCTCCTGGGAAGTTACGTTACTTGGCAACAATTTGATCTTTTTGAGACTTGTTTTTCAGTTTTTTCCCCCCTAAATCCAGAATCAAAGCAGCCTTTTAGTCTCGAGCTAATTTTGCTCTACTACTGAGGCAAAACTCTCATCAATATTTTTATCCTGTGTCTTGTGACGTTTTCCCATGCACGATGTGGGAATACAAACGATCTGGTCCTTTTGTGAGCTTTGAATATTTTCCCCTCTAATCCTTTCAGGTGGTTCTTTCTCCAGCTTTAGGTAGTTTCTTTACATGTATTCACTAACCAGTCCTCAGCTGGAAGACTCAAGGAGGATCCTCTGCAGATCTCCAGAGCTTTCTCTATATTCAGCCTTCTCTCTAGTACTTTGTCCTGTGAATTTTAGCTGTCTTGTCCTCCCTGAACTCCCAGCTCCCTCTTCTCAGCTCACAGAAGCTGCTAGGCTCTGCTTAGATTCTACCTCTCTGCACAGTAGCCTAGAAACTACCGATAGTATGCTAGAACAGTCATAAGACTCAGCTTGTTTGTTTCTCCTCTTTCTGTGATCATTATCATGTCCTGCCTGAGGTCCAATACCTGAAAACTTGTTTAATAGTCTGTCCATTTGTCTTTGCGGCAGGAAGGTAAATTATTCTATCTTGGCCACAAGTTGAAATCCTTTCTAGGTTTTTGTGAGACTGTGGCATGAGATTTCAGAAGTCTTATTTTTCTGAGCAATGAAGAAGCCCAGGATGTGGCTCTGAGAGTGGAGGCTGAAAGGGGATGGAGATCAAAGTTCCTGGAGTAAAAGCAGAATAGGAACTGGAAGGCTGGATTGTTAAATGAGTCATTCATATGGATGCTCAACTGGCAAACTAAGTGGGGGTGGAACTGGCATTACAGACAGAAGGAGGAAGATGGCAAAGGGCCTGGAGGAATAAATTAGCAGTAGCTTCAGAGAACTGTAAAATATTTCTTATAGCTGGAATATAAAGTACCCAAGAAGCCATGCCAGGAATTAAAGTAGACTGGTGACTATATTTGAAGGATACTGTCTGTTATACAAAGGAATTTGGATATTTTCTTGAAGGCAGTTGAGAAAGTCAGGAAATTGGGAAGCCAGGGAGTCAGATGATCATCCAGATTAATTCTGGAGTCATCTAGCTGATGATAGGACATGAGATAGAGAGGAAAACTGAAAGCTGGATTCAAACATTCTTACTGAATAAATGAGGGTGGGATCATAGGCTTCCACAGTGGCTCAGTGGTAAAGAATCTGCATGCAATGCAGGAGTCGGAGGAGGAGCAGGCTGGATCCCTGGGTCAGGAAGATCCCCTGGAGGAGGGCATGGCAACCCACTCCAGAATTTTTGCATGGAAAATCCCATGGACAGAGGAGCCTGGTGGGCTACAGTCCATAGAGTTGCACAGAGTCAGGCACGACTGAAACGACTTAGCATGTATGCAAGCAGACAGTTATAAATCCAGATACAGCCTCAAAGGAACAGAAATGGTTCACCCATGAGTGGGTGGACTTGACAACAGAGAGCAAGGAGAAAGCTTCTCATTCGCTCTACTCCTCCTCACCTTTGTGGTAATCAGAGTGTGAGAGAAGAAGCAGCCTCCTTCTGGAGAGGAACAGGAAAGCAGGAGCCTCAGGAGACAACCCCAGATCAGTTAAGACAAGGACTGGAAGGAAAAGCTCAGCAGAGAAAGCCAATGTGTAGGGCAGTTAGTTTCTAATGGAATAGGAGCTCGAGAGGGCACAGTGGAAAGGGCTCTCAGAAATCAAATAGTGGCAAAAACAGGTTGCGGGTGTATGTGGAGGAAACAGCATCTGGGGCTCTAACACCAGTCTTCACCTCTTGCAATCTTGCAAAGGTGGTAACACCTCTCTACTGTCATTTGTTTTCAATGCCCTTCTTAATGTGCTCCATTATAGCTGATTTTAGTTTCACTTGAACATAATTCTAACTCTTACTTTGCTTTCTGTTTAAAATTCATATGATCAGATTGACGTATTTCCAAGGAAATACTTTCTCTAGCCCTCATGAAATGTGCTCTCTCTGTAGCAAAAACCTAGTCATTCTAACATCTTAAGTCTTGGTCCAAAAGGCCAAATTGCTTTCTCTGACCCTGAGAGTTTGCTATCCTCCCTGCTCTTCCCAGAGCCCTTCTTTTAGTGGATGAAGAAATGGCAGCGCCCCCTCTCACTCCCAAGATCGTCAGCTTTTGCCCAAGCATCCTTCCACAGAACTGCTTTGCAAGTTATTTGTAGATGTGCCCTTCAGCCCTGTTGGAGGTGCCAGGAGCAGATAGAAGTCAGAAAGTTAGGGAGATGCTATGACATACTCCACATTCATAGTGGGAAGATGGCGCTGCTTTCAACATTACTTGACATACAATATTTAATTTTTGTATGCCTAATGATGGTACAAAAAACTAAAATCTCCAAAAATGTATTTGGTAAAGAGTAAGTTTGACTTTTTTCTGTATCCCCAATTCACTCCCCCCCCCCCCGCGGAGATAACTACAGTTATCAGTTTCTTGACTATGCTTCCAGAAATATTCTATACATTTATCAACTTATTTCCTCTTTAAAAGCCACAGATAGTAGAATCATATACCCACAATATTGCTTTTTTCACTTAAAACTATATCCTGAAGATCTTTCTAGGTCGGTCCCTATAGAGCTGCTCATGGTGTGACTGTGTAGTATTACACTGTTAGTTATACCATAGTTCATTTAACCAGTTTCCCACTGGCAGACTTTTAGGCTACTTCCAATTTTTTGCTCTTGCAAACAGTGTTTCAGTGAATATTTTTGTACATGTGTCATTTCAAACATACATTTATAGAGTATATACAGATTAAATATATAGGTTATATATAGAATACATCACTTGAAGTGGATTTTCTAGATCAGACTATGGCACTATTGCTTTTGATTGGCCCCTGAGGAAGCTTTATCCAGTGACCTCTTGAACATGATGGCAGCAAGCCATGCACTTCCCCAGTCTCCCTTACTGCTGCCAAGGGCAACTGTTTCCGCTTCTTTTTGTTTCCACTTACAGAATCCTCCCTTTTCTTCTGTGGCTGCTGCTGCTGCTGCTAAGTCACTTCAGTCGTGTTCGACTCTGTGCGACCCCATAGACAGCAGCCTACCAGACTTTGCTGTCCCTGGGATTCTCCAGGCAAGAACACTGGAGTGGGTTGCCATTTCCTTCTCCAATGCATGAAAGTGAAAAGTGAAAGTGAAGTCACTCAGTCATGTTGGACTCTTCACGACCCCATGGACTGCAGCTTACAGGCTCCTCTGTCCATGGGATTTTCCAGGCAAGAGTACTGGAGTGGGGTGCCATTGCCTTCTCCTGTGGAGAATGTGATAAAACATCTTGTCTAGTGAGTGTGCAAAGCCTTCATGGAGAATGCTCTGTTTCTGTGGTGTAATGTGGCTGGTTCAACTTGTTTTTCTTTTCACATTTTTGTACTTATCACCATAACCTTGGTTATGAAACCCTTGGCTGGCCTCCTGGTGTCTTCCTTCTCCTCTTCCTCTTTTTCCTACACCTCTTTCTCCCCTCCCCCTTTCTCTCCCTCCTCTTTGTTCTCCTTTTCCTTCTTCTTTTTCTCTTCTACTTTTCCCCTCTTCCTCCTTCTCCTTTGTGATGGTTTCTGATGGGTCGAGTTGCTAGAATTCAGTCCCCAGTTATTGAATCAAAATAATCTTGCTGTTTGCAGATGTGAAGTCCTTTCTTGCAATAAATCTCTTAATATATATCTTCTATTGGTTCAGTTTCTCTGGTTGAACTCTGACTGATACATCCTTCAAAGTATTTTCTCCATCCAGTCTGGGAAGTCCTCATTTCATTGACAAGTGTAAGAAGGTACTCCTCAAACTCTTTTATCTGTTCCTCAAGGTGGAAGATGAACTTCAGTAAGTACTTACCGAGGGCCATCATTGCCTCTGATTGGAAGGAAACCATTCTTCAGGTCCCAGGAAAGGTTCCCCAGCATCAGGAACAATGTGCTTGGGTTGTCTTATTGGTTGATTGGTTGGTGTCAGATCACTGTTAATTGCATTAAGAAGAAAGTAAAAATTATTGAACAAAAAAAATGAGAATGGGCGAAGTATAAAATAAATATCTCTGTGTCCATACTGAAATAAATAAGTGATTGACTGAATAAACAGATAAATACATGGAAGAGAAGAGGCAAATCTCCCAGGCAGAAGAATTTCAAATAATTTACATAGGTAATCTGCCCTCAAGGAGGTGGATCATTACTCTCTATTTCCTAAGATTGGGTGGACATAGTGACTTGCTTTCAAAAAGTACACTGTGGAAAGAGTGTAGAAATCTGACAAATGCTATCTCAGTCAGGCTATCAAGTTCAACATCAGTCGTGCAAAGTCATGTTGATGCTATGTATCGCAGCTATGATGCAATGAAAAGGCACTTTACCTCTGTGGTCTTCTCCCTCAAACCCATAATCCTAGTCTACTCATGAGAAAAACGTCAGAAAAATCCAAGTTGAGGGACATTTTGCTAAGTAGTTGACCAGCACTTCTCAGAACTATCAAGTTAAAGTTAAGTCACTCAGTCGTGTCCAACTCTTTGCAACCCCGTGGACTGTAGCCCACCAGGCTCCTGCGTCCATGGGGTTCTCTAGGCAAGAATACTGGAGTGGGTTGCCAAACTGTCAAGGTCAAAAAAACAAGAATAGTCTTAGAAACTATCATGATCAAGGAAGAGCCTAAGGTAAGACGTGATGACTAAATGTGATGTGGTGTCACGGATGGGATTTTGGAAGAGAAGAAGGACATTAGGTAAAAACTAAGTAAGAGTGAACAAAGTGTAGACTTTTATTAATGGTAATGTATCAATATTGGTCCATTAATTGTAATATGTGTCATACTAATTTAGGATGTGAATAATAGGGATGGATGGATGTTGGGCATATGAGAGCTCTCTGTATTATCTTCTCAGTTTTGCTACAAATGTAAAACTGCTCTAAAAAATAAAATTTATCTCTGGAGACAATAAAAATATCAGTGATTGCCAGAGGTTCTAGGAAAGAAGGAAGAGAGGGTTGAATAGGCGGAGTGCAGGGGGGTGTAAGGCGGTGAAATAAAACTGCATGATACTGTAATGGTGGATAAGTGTCATACACATTTGTCAATGCCCATAGAATGTGCAACAGAAAAGTGAACCCTACTGTAAACTATTAACTATTAGACTTTACACCAATGTATCAACATTGGTTCCTTAACTGTCACAAATGTACTACACTGTTGCAAAATGTTCATAATTGGGAAAATTGTGCATGCCAGAGTTGGAGTGGTCGGAGAGGGAGAGGTGGGTGGGATGAGTAGCTCTATGTAATATCTGCCTAATTATTCTGTAAACCTAAAACTGTACTAAAACACTGTCTGCTAAAATAAATGAAGAACTTGACTATCATTCTCCAAAGAAGATATACAAATGACCAACAAACACTTGAAAAGGTGTTCAATGTCACTAGTCATTAGGGAAATGCAGCTGAAACCTACAGTGAGATACCACTTCGTACCCAGCAGGATGGCTATAATTTTTTAAAAGTAAAATAACAAGTGTTGTAAGAATGTGTAAAATTGGAACTCTCGTGCATTGCTGGTGGGAATGCAAAATTGTGCAGCCACTGTGGAAAACAGTTTGACAGTTCCACAAAAATCTTTTTAAAAATAGAATTACTGTATGATCCAGCAATTCCACTCCTAGGTATTAAAATAATTGAAAACAGGTATTTAAACCATAACTTAGCAAAACTTGTACATAATTGTACCTATCTCAGTATTCACAATAGCCAAAGAGTGGAACCAACTGAACTGTCCATCAATGGATGAATGAATAAATAAAGTGTGATATAGCCATACAATCAAATTTCACTTAATCATAAAAAGGAATGAATTACTGATGTATGGTACATAGATGAAGCCTGAAAACATTATGCTGTGTGAAAGAAGACAGACATAAAAGGTCATATGTTGTATGATTCCATTTTTATTAAATATCCAGAATAGATAAATCCATAGAGACAGAATGAAGATTAGTGGTTGCCAGAGGCTGGGGGCCACTGGAGGAATGGGAAGTGACTGCTTAATGGGTATCGGGTTTCCCACTGGGATGATGAAAATGTTTGGGAACTAGATAGAAGTGGTGGTTACACAGCATTTTGAATATAGTATATGCCACGGAATAGCACACTTTAAACTGGTTATGTGAATTTTACCTCGATTTAAAAACCAAGGAGTGTACAAAGTACATAGAGAAGGAAACTACTAACTGCTTTAGAAGAGGTCAGAAGATGGGAGGATGGGAAGGTTTAAAGCAGTTTTCAAGAAAGTTTTGTTTGAATTGAATTGAGTCGATCAATGTATGAATCAACTATCAAACATTTATAGTGGCATTGAGGAGATATATATATATATATATATATATATATATGAATGAATATGAATTCAGGTCTCATTTGCCCCCTCAGGGAGCTCATAATCTGGTTGGGAGAGACAGACACATAAACAGGCAATTGCAGGGCCTTGTACTAAGTGCAGTGATAGATGTGTGCACAAGGTATCGTTGAAACACACCCTTGGAGTGTTTGAAAGGATATGTAGGTAATATGAGTGAAGAGGGAGAAGGAAAGTAATTTTAGTAGAGGGAACATAACAAGCAAAGGCATGGAACCAAGATAGAAAGGGTGTGTGTGTGTGTGTATAGGGAGTAATTACAAGTGGTTCCATGTTGTAATAGCAAAATTTTCAAAACATCAAGTGGCAAATGAAGTTCAAAGCAAGAGGATGACAATCGGGCTTATATTTTAGATAAATCCCTCTATTAACAGTGGAGACTGGGATTGGAAGGGCATGAGACTAGAGGCAGGCAGACTAATAGGAGGCTGTTGCTATAAGTCTGGTTGAGAAATTATCTGGGCCTGAGCCAGGGAAATGGTAATTGGGATAAAGAGGAAAGATCAGAACCAAGAAATGCTTAGGAGATAAAATGAACAAGACTTGAGGATTGAGTGGTGTTGGTGGCGAGGGAGAATCAAGAACAACTCTAGGCTTCTGTTTTGTGTGATGGTATGATATTTGTCAGAGGTATTAGTTGATAGCAATAGAGGCTGACTCCAGTTGACTAAAGAGAAAAGCCAGTTTTTAAATGAAAGAGTATTGAGGTGCTCCCTCAAGTGTTGGGAGGGTTGGAGCTTGAAGGCTAAGCTTCCAGGAACAATACCCCAAACCACTGCAGAAACAGTCAGATGATACAGGTAATACACGTAGAGCCCGAAAGGAAACTGCTACTGATGCTGCTGCAAGAGGTCAATCTTGAAAACACTGGGAAATCTCTGATAGTAAAACTGGAAGCTCTGCGTAAAGCTGGTTTCCCCATGGTGCTCAGTTCTGAATCAGTCTCATGCAGATGTTTCTGAGTGGAGAAGTGAGGGTGGGCAGCAGGTAGTCCTGACTCTTATACAAGGGAGGCAGAGCTCATAACGTGCAAATACTTCCATATGTAAAAAGGTATTCCAGTAATGAGGACAGCCACAAGTATAACACACATGGTGCTGCTGTCAACTAATGTAGAGGATGCAAGAGTTTGAGACTTCCCCTATGGTCTGGTGGTTAAGACTGCCTTCCAATGCAGGGGGCATGGGTTCAGTCCCTGTTGGGGAACTAAGGTCCCACATGTTGTGGGGTGCAGCCAAAACTTTTTTAAAAGAGTTTTTGGGGATGAGGGTAAAGAGTTCCATCTCAAACTTGTGTAGTTAGAACACTCATCTATAAATGTCTGGAAGGTGGTTGGGGTATTTGAAAGTCCCAGCGTAGAGGTAGCAGTTAAAATAACAAAAGGTGGGATTGTCCAGGGAGAGCATGTAGAGTGAGATGAGAACACAGAGGATAGAATCCTAGAGTGGGAAAGAAAACTTCCCAGGATTTCTCAGTGCCCCTGTAAAAAGCCTGTAACACAAGGATGTGTACAATGGAGATGGAGAATGTTTGCTTTCACTTCCCCTGCATTTCACCTTTTGCATACCTTGAGGATATTTCTAGTCCTTTGTCTAGCTCACTGCTGTGATCCAAAGGGATGATAAAACTTCTCTTATCTCTCCAAGAGCTCCAAGCACTGACAGCCTGGACCAGGTCCCCAGGTGAAGTGCCCAAGATTCCAGGAAGACTGAGCACTGTTTCCCTAAGTATTAACACTTCAGAAGGGATAAAGCCCAGACTTTGGAGATGTCTCTAGGCTGTAAAAGCTGGAGACAGGGGACTTATCTGGCTTTTGGAAGGACATGCTGACCTTACAAAAGATTGGTATAAGAACCAGGATGCTTTCCAGCTCCTCTCCCAGGAACAAAGGGTTTTCTCTTTCCTTTTGGAGGGGAGCAGGATGGCTGTCTCTTTCCCATATATAAATGGAGAAAATCCACTGTTCTCTATCCCTTATCTTGGGGGTGAATCCACCATTCACACAGAAAGTTTCCATCAATTCTCACCCTGTTTCCTATGGGTCCAGGTATGGTGGATTGACATGATAATATTACTCTGGCTGTTGATCTGGTTGTGAGTATCAAAAACACAAAAACTTATCCCTGATCCAGGTGTATCCTGCTTCTTTAGTATCCATACATATATATAATGTACATAACTGTGCAAGTGGGGTAACACCTCAGACCCCTTGACAAAAGTTCTTGGCAAAACATTGGGGAAAATAAGCATTTAAATGGTGGAAAGATTTTAAAAAGAGTACAAATGAAATAATGCCATTTGCAATGAAATGGATGGACCTAGAGACAATTATACTAAGTGAAGTTCAAGGACAAATATCATATGATATTACTTATATTTAAGGCCTTAAAAATGATACAGATTAAAAAAAATGATACAGATGCTTATTTACAAAACAGAAATGGATTCACAGATATAGAAAACAAATTTATTGGGGACTTCCCTGAGCTTCCCTGGTGGCTCAGACGATAAAGCGTCTGTCTACAATGCGGGAGACCCAGGTTCAATCCCTGGGTTGGGAAGATCCTCTGGAGAAGGAAATGGCAATCCACTCCAGGACTATTGCCTGGAAAATCCCATGGACACAGGAGCCTGGAAGGCTACAGTCCATGGGGTTGCAGAGTCAGACACGACTGAGCGACCTCACTTCACTTCACTTCCCTGTCAGCCCAGTGGTTAAGATTCCATGCTTCCCATTCAGGGGCCGTGGGTTCAATCCCTGGTTGGGGAACTAAGATCTCAGATGCTGTACAGACCAAAAAAAAAAAAAAAGTTTATGATCACCAAAGGGGAAAGGAGGGGGGATAAATTAGGAGTTTGAAATGAACAGATACATACTACTATATATAAAATAAACAACAAGGATCTATTGTGTAGCACAGGGAACTACATTCAATATCTTGTAATAACCTATAATGGAAAAAAAAACTGAAAAAGAACATATATGTGTGTGTGTGTGAATCACTTTGCTATATACCCAAAACCATCAGTTCAGTTTAGCTGCTCAGTCATGTCCGACTTTGTGACCCCATGGACCGCAGCACGCCAAGCTTTGCTGTCCATCACCAACTCCCGGAGCTTACTCAAACTCATGTCCATTGAGTTGGTGATACCATCCAACCATCTCATGCTCTGTCGTCCCCTTCTCCTCCCGCCTTCAATCTTTCTCAGCATCAGGGTTTTCCAATGAGTCAGTTCTTTGCATCAGGTGGCCAAAGTATTGGAGCTTCAGCTTCAGCATCAGTCCTTCCAATGAATATTCAGGACTGATTTCCTTTAGGGATTGACTGATTGGATCTCCTTGCAGGCCAATGGATTCTCAAGAGTCTTCTCCAACACCACAGTTCAAAAGCATCAATTCTTCAGTGCTCAGCTTTCTTCCATCATAGTTCGGTTGGTAAAGAATCTGCCTGCAATTCAGGAGACTCTGGTTTGATTCCTGGGTCAGGAAGATCCTCCTGAAGAAGGGATAGGCTACCCACTCAAGTATTCTTGGGCTTCCTTAGTGGCTCAGCTGGTAAAGAATCTACCTGCAATGCAGGAGACCTGGGTTCAATCCCTGGGTTTGGAAGGGTTCCTGGAAAAGGGAAAGACTACCCACTCCAGTATTCTGGCCTGGAGAATTCCATGGACTGTATAGTCTATGGGGTTGCAAAGAGTCGGACACAACTGAGCTTCACTTTCACTTTTCAGCTTTCTTTATGGTCCAATTCTCACATCCATACATGACAACTGGAAAAAACATAGCTTTGACTATGTGGACCTTTGTTGGCAGGATAACAACCTCGTTATCCTCAATGAGACTATGAGCCATGCCGTGTAGGGCCACCCAAGATGGACAGGTCATGGTGGACAGTTCTGACAAAAGGTGATCCACTGGAGAAGGAAATGGCAAACCATTTCAGTATTCTTGCCTCAAGAACCCCAGAACAGTATGAAAAGGCAAAATGATGTGACACTTGGAACTGTCACAACATTGTAAATCAACTATACTTCAATAAAAAGTAAATAAAAGAAAATGCCTGAAAATAAAATTAATATTGCCTACAAAACCAACAAGGATCTACTGTATAGCATGGGGAACAATATTCAGTATTTTGTGATAATCTAGACAGGAAAAGAATCTGAAAAGGAATATTATATATATATACACACATGTATATTTATAACTGAATCACTGTGCTGTATACTTGAAACTAACATGGTAAATCAACTATACTTCAATTAATAAATAAAAATAAATTTTAAAAAAGAAAGAGGGACTTCCCTGGTGGTCCAGTGGCAAAGACTCCATGTTCCCCATGCAGGGGGTCCTGGTTTGATTCCTGGTCAGGGAGGTAGATCCCACATGCTGTAACTAAAGATTCTGGATGCCCCAATGAAAACTGAAGATCCCATGTGCCACAAAAAATAAAATTGCCTACAAAAACATAGAATAAAAAGAACAGGAATGCTCGGAAAGAGACTTCCTTGGCAGTCCAGTGATTAAGACTTCATGCTTCCACTGCAGCAGGCATGGGTTCGATCCCCGGTTGGGGAACTAAGATCCCATATGCTATGCACAGTGTGGCAAAAAAAAAAAAAAAAAGGAATGCCCAGAGAAGTACACAATAACCAGGCAACTGAATGAATCCCATGTGATGGAAACCTAATGGTTAGAAGGCATCAGTTTTATATATTCTCTGTAAAGAGAGTAAAAAGGGAGTGTTGATGTTACCTTGCAGGGCTTTTAGGAGGATTGGAAATAATCCAATGACAGATATGAAAGCTGAGCATGGTGTCCGAATAGAGGAGAAACAAATGACAAGCACTGTTGTTATGACTGCTGTTCTTCCCTACGACTGATCACCTTGCCACCCACTACCCCACATTACTTGTGGCCCATGCTATATGACCTTCACTCCAGTCTCCCTGATGTTCATTTCAGTTCAGTCACTCAGTCGTGTCCGACTCTGCGACTCCATGGACTGCAGCATGCCAGGCTTCCCTGTCCATCACCAGTTCCTGGAGCTTGTTCAAACTCATGTCCACTGAGTCAATGATGCCGACCAACCGTCTCCTCCCCTGTCGTCTCGTTTTCCTCCTGCCTTCAGTCTTTCCCAGCATCAGGACCTTTTCCAAGGAATCAGTTCTTTGCATCAAGTGGCCAAAGTATTGGAGTTTTAAGCTTCAGTATCAATCCTTCCAATGAATATTCAGGACTGATTTCCTTTAGGATTAACTGGTTTGATCTCCTTGCAATCCAAGGGACTCTGAAGAGTCTTCTCCAACACCACAGTTCAAAAACATCAATTCTTTGGCACTCAGCTTTCTTTGCTGTCCATCACCAACTCCCGGAGCTTACTCAAACTCATGTCCATTGAGTCGGTGAGGCCATCCAACCATCTCATGCTCTGTCGTCCCCTTCTCCTCCCGCCTTCAATCTTTCTCAGCATCAGGGTTTTCCAATGAGTCAGTTCTTTGCATCAGGTGGCCAAAGTATTGGAGCTTCAGCTTCAGCATCAGTCCTTCCAATGAATATTCAGGACTGATTTCCTTTAGGGATTGACTGATTGGATCTCCTTGCAGGCCAATGGATTCTCAAGAGTCTTCTCCAACACCACAGTTCAAAAGCATCAATTCTTCCGTGCTCAGCTTTCTTCCATCATAGTTCGGTTGGTAAAGAATCTGCCTGCAATTCAGGAGATTCTGGTTTGATTCCTGGGTCAGGAAGATCCTCCTGAAGAAGGGATAGGCTACCCACTCAAGTATTCTTGGGCTTCCTTAGTGGCTCAGCTGGTAAAGAATCTACCTGCAATGCAGGAGACCTGGGTTCAATCCCTGGGTTTGGAAGGGTTCCTGGAAAAGGGAAAGACTACCCACTCCAGTATTCTGGCCTGGAGAATTCCATGGACTGTATAGTCTACGGGGTTGCAAAGAGTTGGACACAACTGAGCTTCACTTTCACTTTTCAGCTTTCTTTATGGTCCAATTCTCACATCCATACATGACAACTGGAAAAAACATAGCTTTGACTATGTGGACCTTTGTTGGCAGGATAACAACCTCGTTATCCTCAATGAGACTATGAGCCATGCCGTGTAGGGCCACCCAAGATGGACAGGTCATGGTGGACAGTTCTGACAAAAGGTGATCCACTGGAGAAGGAAATGGCAAACCATTTCAGTATTCTTGCCTCAAGAACCCCAGAACAGTATGAAAAGGCAAAATGATGTGACACTTGGAACTGTCACAACATTGTAAATCAACTATACTTCAATAAAAAGTAAATAAAAAAAAATGCCTGAATATAAAATTAATATTGCCTACAAAACCAACAAGGATCTACTGTATAGCATGGGGAACAATATTCAGTATTTTGTGATAATCTAGACAGGAAAAGAATCTGAAAAGGAATATTATATATATATACACACATGTATATTTATAACTGAATCACTGTGCTGTATACTTGAAACTAACATGGTAAATCAACTATACTTCAATTAATAAATAAAAATAAATTTTAAAAAAGAAAGAGGGACTTCCCTGGTGGTCCAGTGGCAAAGACTCCATGTTCCCCATGCAGGGGGTCCTGGTTTGATTCCTGGTCAGGGAGGTAGATCCCACATGCTGTAACTAAAGATTCTGGATGCCCCAATGAAAACTGAAGATCCCATGTGGCACAAAAAATAAAATTGCCTACAAAAACATAGAATAAAAAGAACAGGAATGCTCAGAAAGAGACTTCCTTGGCAGTCCAGTGATTAAGACTTCATGCTTCCACTGCAGCAGGCATGGGTTCGATCCCCGGTTGGGGAACTAAGATCCCATATGCTATGCACAGT
Source organism: Oreotragus oreotragus (assembly GCA_006410675.1). Classification (NCBI taxonomy): domain Eukaryota; kingdom Metazoa; phylum Chordata; class Mammalia; order Artiodactyla; family Bovidae; genus Oreotragus; species Oreotragus oreotragus. Next base: position 162,686 of record SJYX01006669.1, on the reverse strand, counting down.
GTGGCAAAAAAAAAAAAAAAAAAGGAATGCCCAGAGAAGTACACAATAACCAGGCAACTGAATGAATCCCATGTGATGGAAACCTAAGAACAAGAATGTTTCAAGGGGGAGGCAATTATATGCAGTGTCAAATGCATAGAGAGGTTTGATAACATCAAGATTGAAAAGCTTTAGCAGTCTGGAAGTCACTGGTGACTTTTCCAAAAGAAAATTCAATAGAAACATTTTTTCAGTAGTTTGAGGCATGAATGAATTTGAGGAAGTAGAGGCAGCAAACACAGGCTACTACTATTTGGAGAGGCTTAACCCGAGAAGGTAAAGAGAGTAATTGGCACCTCATGAATATTTCAGGTCAGGAAACAATTTTGTTTTTTGTCTTATTTTTAACAGGAGAGACCCAAGCAGGTTTAAGGATAAGAAAAGGTACTACAGATTGAAATCAGAGACAGAAGGGATAATTGATGGGGCAAATTGCTAAAGGAGGTTGAAAAAGATGGTACATAGGGCCCAAGTGGGTGAGTGGATCTTGAACAGGAAGGTGGGATGGAGACAAGGATGGTTGTGAGTGTAGGTTTGTCTGTAGAAGAGATTAGACAATGAATATAATAACTAGGTGGAGGAGAGAAGGGTGGTTGGTAGAACTGACACAGAGTGAGAAGTTTGTGGGGCTGGTTTGGCAGACAGGAAAAGGAAACGGAGGCTGCAGGTGATCAAGCATGACATTAAGAAAGGTTGGGAAGAGAAGGAAATGAGGCCAGGAGGGGCTGGAAGATTGGGAGAAAAAATGGAGGGTGCAAAGGACTAAAGGGGTAAAAGAGGTATATGAGGTAAAAGGACAAGTGTCCTGAGAGACCCTTACTCCTGAGGGATCAGGTGGAGAAGACATTGTCTCAGAATGGAAAAGTGAAGGGTTCAGTGTTAGAGGTGAGCAATTCTGGGTCACAGTAAAATTCAAGATGTGGTGCTTTGGGTACAGGTGGCTGAAGTGGAATGGAGAAGGTAATTGAGAGGGTCAAGGGACCCAGAGGTTGCTGGTTGTGTCATCTCCATGGACAATGAGATTTCCTAGTATGAGTACCAGGAATTAGAGTGGAGTGGGAGGACATGGGCGAGGCACCAGTCTCCTTATTTAAGAAGGGAGGAGTGAAGGATACCTAAGAATTTTCTCAGCAAACTGAGATGGAGAGGATGACCAGTTTAGATAGAGCAGATTAAGAAAAGGCATGGCTGGAAGTGTGAAACAGCCTGATCTTTTCAGGGAACTGAAACCAGTATGAGTGTGAGCACAGAGATGTGTCAGCAGATGAGGCTGGACTAGCAAGTGGAGCTGACATTGGAGGCACAGCCACTGAGAGGTCTTAAGCAGAGCATTGACATCATTCTGATTTGTGTTTTAGATTTTCTAAGGTGAAGTGTGGAAAACTAGAGTCAGGTACGGTTAGAAACCAGTTAGATATAGTAGTGTGCTATTTATAAAATAGATGACTAATAATAATAGACCTACTGTATAGCACAGGGAACTCTACTCATTATAATTGCCTATATGGGAAAAGAATCTAAAAAAGAAGGGATATATGTATACATACAGCTGTTTCACTTTGCTGATTTCCTAGGCAACCATACTGGAGTGGGTTCCCATTTCCTTCTCCAGGGAATTTTTCCGACCCAGGGATCAAACCCATGTCTCCTGCATTGCAGGCAGATTCTTAACCATCTAAGCCATCAGGGAAGACCCATGTGCCATGTCACTTCTATATGGGAAAAGAATCTGAAAAAGAAGGGATATATGTATACATATAGCTGTTTCACTTTGCTGTACAGTAGAAACTAACACAGTACTGTAAATCAACTATATTCAAATAAAAATTTGAAAGAAAGAGAGAAACCAGTTAGAGGGCTTTGGCAATTGCTTGGGCCAGTATCAGGGAAGCGGCACTGACAGAGGAGGTGGAAGGTGAATTTCAGAGCTATTTGGATATCACACTTGTGTTTTTGCAGCTCTACACCCTTTCACCTATTTTCAGCAAATGCAGTATGAAGCCTGCTAGGTTTATCCTTTCAGTTTATGTATTTTATGGTTCAGCTCTTCATCACAGAAGCTTTGATATTATCAGTAATATCTCCATTTTGTCCATTGTATGGGACAGGGTATGCACTTATCAAAGGATTTTGGTCTCAATGAATTTACTTGTCTTTGCTTTCCCCACCCACTACCAAATCCTTCAGTTAATCTGAGGCTAGAATATGGGGTTGGGCTGTTTCCCTCTTTTTGTGCTCTATTGCCTGGCGCTCACATGTGGCAAATCCGAAGGGCTAGTATGGTATATGAGAGTTGAACTCAGTATGTGAAACTGACAGCCTCTAGTTAGCACTTTGCCTCCTTTTCCAAGGTTACTCTGCCATTTGTTGCAGGTAGGATTCTAATGTGGTCTCCAGGATTCCTGCCCTCCTGGTGAATACACACCTTCTCCCAGATCTTTGCTCAAAAACTAATCTAGGTGCTGCTGTGAAGTGATTATGCAGATGTAATTCAGATCCCGAATCATCTAACTTAAAAACAAAAAACAAAAAACCTAGATTATCCTAAGTGAGCTGACCTAACCAGCTGGTCTCTAGTCACAGAAGACAAATACTGTATGATTTCACTCACATTAATGTAGTCAAATTCATAGAAACAGAAAGTAAATTCCAGGGGCTGGGGAAGGGGGAAATGGAGAGTTGTTTAATGAATCTAGAGTTTCAGTTTTGCAAAATTTAAAAGTTATAGAGATCTGTTGCACAGCAATGTGAGTATACTTAGCTAGCACTACTGAACTGTACACTTAAAATGGTCAAGATGGTACATTTTAAGTTATTTTTTATCATAGGTTTTAAAAAGTGGGAGAGATGGGGCTCTTTCTGGTGAGATTCAAAGTGCAAGAGGCATTTGGCCTGAGGGAGATTCTCCATTGCTGACTTTTTGTGTTGCCTCTACCAGCTGAGCATAACTTCCAAGATGACTACTATCAAAGATGTGAAAACTGTGGTCCTATGACCACGAGGAACTAAAATTCTGCCACAACCACATAAGTTTGGAAGAATATCTGAAGTCTCAGATGAGTCTGCAGCCAGACATCTTCATTTCAGCTGATGAGACCCTAAGCAGAGGACCCAGTCAACCTGTGCCTGGATTTCTTTCTTTATTTCTCTTAAAAAATTTTTTTTAAATTTATTTGGCTGCACCAGGTCTTAGTTGTGACATGTGGGATCTATTTCCCTGACCAGGAATCAAACCCGGGCTTCCTACATTGGGAGCACGGAGTCTTAGCCACTGGATCACCAGGTAAGTTCCTGTGCCTGGATATCTGATCCATGGAAAATGTGAAAAAATAAATGTGTGTGTTGTGTGTGTGTTTGGTATATGTTTTTAAATGAAAATTTTATTTATACACTGTATATAGAAGTAGATACATAAATTCTTGTACAGTTTATTTCCAAAAGTGTGCAAGAAATTGCTAATATTTATTTACAAACCAAACCACATATTGCAGTCAGTGGACTTGGGATGATAAGTGAAGTTCTAAATACAAATGGTTTTACACACCTGATTTGAAACAGAGAAAAAGTATAAACTACAGCAGTCTGGCTTGCAAGTATTAATCTCATGACACACCATGATTATATAATTTCTAACCCAACATGTGTACTTATCACAAATTCCATAAAGATTTTTCATCATCTCTAGATGTAGAGTTTGTAACACTTTTCAGAAACAGCAGCTAAACATTTTGTCATGTCATAATTGATTAATAAAGAGTGATTTGAAACAGAGAAAAAGTATAAACTACAGCAGTCTGGCTTGCAAGTATTAATCTCATGACACACCATGATTATATAATTTCTAACCCAACATGTGTACTTATCACAAATTCCATAAAGATTTTTCATCATCTCTAGATGTAGAGTTTGTAACACTTTTCAGAAACAGCAGCTAAACATTTTGTCATGTCATAATTGATTAATAAAGAGTGATTATTAAAAATACCTTCTTTACCAGATTAAAAATGTACTAAAAGAAATGAAATTTGTGATTACTAGCATATCAACACTTTATTCTAGAAATGCAAAGTTATTTATGGAACTGGCAATTGTTCTTTATTGGAGTATTCAACAGAACTGTCTATTGCTGATAGTATGATTTTATTTTTCAAAGACTTCACATTTGAAGGCCAAGGATCTACTGTATAGCACAGGAAACTATATTCAATATTTTGTAATAACTTACTATGGAAAAAACCTGAAAAAAATATATGTATGTATAACTGAATCACTTTGCTGTATACCTGAAAGTAACACAACACTGTAAATCAACTACATTTCAATTAAAAAAAAAAGAATTCACAGAGTCCCCTGGTTGCCTAATGGTTAGGAGTCTGAGGTTTCACTGCCATAGCCTGGGTTCAATCTGTGGTCAGAGAACTGAGATCTCACAAGTGGAGTAGTGCAACTAAAAAAGAAAAGAAATGTTGATGAAAAGCCATTACAATATCCTGCTGCTAAGTCGCTTCAGTCATGTCTGACTCTGTGCGACCCCATAGATGGCAGCCCACCACGCTCCCCCATCCCTGGGATTCTCCAGGCAAGAACACTGGTGTGGGTTGCCATTGCCTTCTCCAATGCATGAAAGTGAAAAGTGAAAATGAAGTTGCTCAGTCGTGTCCAACTCTTCGCGACCCCATGGACTGCAGCCCACCAGGCTCCTCCGTCCATGGGATTTTCCAGGCAATTTTCCGCATTACTATATATATATATATATATACCTATTATTGAATCATTCATAAAGCAATATCTCTCACAACATGAAATGTACACTAATTAAAACTGCAATTTCTGAAGGCATTTATTTATATATATATTTTATATTTATTTATTTGGCTGCATTGGATCTTAGTTGCAGCACACAGGATCTTTGCTGCCTCACGTGGAGTAGAACCCCAATTCTCTAGCCGTGGCACACTCAGGCCCCTGAGTACCCGGGCTCAGTTGCTCTGTGGTGTGGGGGATCTTACTTCCCCAACCAATAATCAAACCCGTGTCCCCTGCATTGCAAGGCAGATTCTTAACTACTAGACCACCAGGGAAGTCCCTCTGAAGCCATTTTTTAGAGGAAATTATTGTTTTAATTAATTTATTTATTATTTTGGCTGCCTTAGGTCTTCGTTGCTTTCGTGCTGACTCTCTCCAGCTGCGGTGCACAGGCTTCTCATTGTGGTGGCTTCTCTTGTTGCAGAGCACAGGCTCCAGCATCTGCAGGCTTCAGTAGCTGCCCCACGCATGCTCTAGAGTGAGGGCTCAGTAACTGTGGTGCGTGGGCTTAGTTACTCCACTGCATGTGGAATCTTCCTGGACCAGGGATTGAACCCTTGTCCCCTGCACTGGCAGGTGGATTCCCAGGGAAGTCCTCTGAAGGCATTTTAAACAAAATGTTTAGACTTTTACCTCTAGCAGAGACATTGCACATAATCTATTTAAGGTTTTAGTAACTTTTATCTTTTTATCCAGTTTCAATAATACTGGTCCAGAAATTATACACACACACACACACACATATATACATACATATTTTTTTAAACTTGTTTTGGTCATGTAGCTTGCAGGATCTTAGTTCCCTTACCAGGGATTGAATCTAGGCCTTTGGCAGTGAGAGTGCAGACCACTGGACCGCCAGAGAGTGCTCACTTCAGCAGCACATATACTAAAATTGGACCACCATGAAATTCCTTCCCTTCCATTTTTAGCTAGACTCTTTGAGTATCATGTAAAATTAACCTTTTACATTCTGTTGTACTACCTATGTCTAATGGCTCTCTATGTATTAATATAAAAGTATAAAATACTGCAATAAACTTTTCTTTTTATATATTTATTTTTTGGCAAAAACTTTTATTTTAATTTATATACTGTTAGAACCTAATAATTTCAGATTGCATTATAACAGGGCATATTTCTTTAAAGTATTTTATCATCCAGGTTCACAAAGACACATTAAAAATTGTCTTTCTGAATAGAACAGCATTGACATTGTCCTTCTAAAACAACACAAAATAAAAAAAAAGTTAACATTTAAACAAATAATCCACTTAAAAAATGGGCAGATGATCTGGACAGACAGTTTTCCAAAGAAGACGTATGGACAGGCACATGAAAAGATGCTCAGCATTGTTAATCATCAGGAAAATGCAAATTAAAACTACAATGAGATATCACTTCACACCTGTCATAGTGGCTGTCATCAAAATGAACACAAATAAATGTTGGCAAGGATATGGAGAAAAGGAAACCCTCATATACTGTTGGCAGGAATGTAAATTGATGAAGCCATTGTGGAAAACAGTATGGAGGGTTGTCAAAAAACTAAAAATAGAACTGCTATATGATCCAGCAATTCCAATCCTGGGTACATATCTGAAGACAATGAAAACACTATTTGAAAAGGGACATGTATCCCAATGTTCACAGGAGCACTATTTACAATAGCCAAGGTATGGAAGCAACCTAAGTGTCCATGAACAGATGAATGGATAAAGAAGATATGTATATGAATACAAAATGGAATACTACTCAGCTATAAAAAAGAATGAAATTTTGCCATTTGCTATAACATGGATGGACCTGGAGGCTATTATGCTTAGTGAAATAAGTCAGAGATAGAAAGACAAATAATGGATGATATCAATTACATGTGGGATCTTAAAAATAAAACAAATAAATGAACATAATGAAACAGAAATAGACTCACAGATATAGAGAGAACAAACTAGTGTTTACTAATGGGGAAAGGGGAGGGGAGAGGCAAGAGGTAGGGAATTAAAAGGTACAAACTACTATGCATAAGATAAATAAGCTACAAGGATATATTGTACAGCACAGGGAATACAGTCAATATTTTATAATAACTATAAATGGAATATAAACCTTTAAAAATTGTCACTATATTGTACACCTAAAACCCTATATAATATTGTACATCAACTATACCTCAATAAAAAAAATAGTAAAGTAAAATAAAAATGTGTTTCAGGGAAGTCCAAAGACTTCTGTGCACCATGGTTTCACACAAAGCACATGTAAATGCTTCTAGAACATGGAAAAGTCATTCCAACAGTTATTATTAATATACACTGGCTCTCTGACAACACGTGCCATCTAATATAGATGCACAAGATTTTTAACTCATTCTTGCCCGGAGAATCCCAGGGACAGGGGAGCCTGGTGGGCTGCTGTCTATGGGGTCGCACAGAGTCGGCCACGACTGAAGCGACTTAGCAGCAGCAGCAGATACATTAAATTGTTTAAAAATAAATAACTTTGCAAAAGAATGGTCTAAATGTATTACATTAATTTGATAAGCTTAAAACTGTGTAATAATTCTTAATATGAATAGCTTATAGTGAACACAAATGGTATTATTATAATAGTCTTCATCTTCTTATTAGGTGGAAACATCAGAAAATGAGAGAGGAGTTTCCACAACAAGGTATAATCAGCATCTGCTAAAACTCAGTATTTTCCTCTCAAGTCAAAAGAAATAGTGCCATGATATGGCTTTGTGCCTTTTCTTGGTAATATCTCAATTCTGACCTTAAAGAACAAATAAAGAAAAAAGTAGGAATACAGATATGTTTGTAGGGATACAGATATGTTTGAATGACAAAGCAAATAAATTTGACTTAAGACTTACCCTTAAAAAAAAAAAAGACTTTTACCCTTGTGGTTAAATAAGGCTAGGGAAAACTTAATGACAAAGGAAGAAACATCTTGAATGACATGTGTCATCTTTTAGATAGAAACATTTTTCTTGTGCAAATGGAAACATTTTCTAGACAGGGCAATATCAAAACACTATGTGACAGCACTGTGCAATGAATAAACACTCTGCATTTCAAAATAAAAAAATACTAGGGATAATCACGCCCATGACTACTGAATCAGAGGTAAAATGTTTAATGATTCCAAGTTACTCAAGACTTGGCTAAATTTAAAATAAACAAGTAAAAAACTTTCAAAAATGGCAGTACATATGATAGGCAATAAGATTTCCATATATTTCACATGGTTTAATATTTTTCTTACACAATGCTTCAGAATTTCCACACTTTTGTCCACTAGAGTCTTTGGTGGGGGCAGAGGTCAAATCTAGCACATTTTACTAGTGACTACATTAAGGGGAAATATAAATCCAACTGCGAAACAATGTTTTCTTTTTATCTAAGTCAATTCCAAACCTAATGTAAACTTTAATATTGCAAGAGAATCCTCCAATCCATTTATGCAAATTAGTGGTACAACCAAGTTCTACCAAGAAAATGTTGACTAAACTGAAGAAACTGAGATAAAGTGTTCACAAGAGGAAAGTACAAATGTAAAAACTTGCTACCATAGGAATCTAAATTCAAGTAATATTTATTTAATTATAGTTCTAGTTCCATAGGTCTTTATATGTTATGTCAATTTGTATCAGTGTTTATAAAGACAGAAAAGGCAACAATTTCTAAATTGGCGGGCTACATTTCTTCAAGATTTTTAAATGCAAGGCCATTTTTATAAAATATAGAAATCATTGGATGACAATGAAGGCAACAGAAAAACTGAGCTTTTCACAACCAAAAAATTAGCACAACCTTAAAAACAATTTAGAAAAAAATTGTCATAAATGATAAATTGCAGATCTTCATTTTATTACCCAGTCTATGTCAATTCATAATTCTAAATCTTTCTACAGTATAAGATTAAAGATCTTTTTTAGTGTATATGTAAATTCTGCATTTTATCACATGGGTATGTTTCTTCAACATTATCTTTTGAAAACAGGCCACTTAAATAGACCACAATTTTTATTCTAAAAATTTCTTTCAGCTTAACTTCAGGTTGCATCAGGTGAAATGTGTTCTCAATGCATAAAAATCACAATGGATAGCAGCAAAGGACTTGGGGGGGGGCATAGATTAAGGAGAATCTGATAGGTTACATTGTCATTATTTTGCATATGATAGAAGACAACTCACACTTCTCAAACCTTCTGGTTCTTTTTAAAGAACCAAAAATAAACTCAAGACATGTCGGCAATACTTCCTCACCCCTAAACAAATTGGCTATTCTTTTCACTTTAATCTAGAACAGTTATGGCAGTGAAAGATTTTGATAGTAATGTAAGTTTATAAACTATAGTCCAGTCTCATTTCTGGAACCCAAAGTGCAAGATGGAGGGTTCTCCTAATCTTTCAATAATTCTTTGTTTTGTTTGGCAAAAGCAGTTTGTTAAATAAATCTATTCTGATATGCTGACATATAACAAAACAGCACAGGTATGGCAAAGAATGCACCTGCAGGAATCTTGATACTTGATTGGCCAGTCTGACAGGGTAAACTGCATATCCAGGTAACGGAGACCTTGAATAACAAAAAGCTCTATTTTCCCAGTCTCTGGCTGAATGTTTAATTACATCAGCAAATTGTCCATCCATCTCTGGTTGTTCATAAAAGCAAAACCTAACATTTGAGCGCTCAATTCTAGTGTAAAGTGTTTTACTATGGGAGTGAAAGCTGGAGCTTAAAAGATAACGGTCATCAGAACTAGCTGGAGCAAGAAAAGAACCATCTGGCATTTTTGCTAGATTTCCTTCCTTCTCCCAGCATGTGATTGGTCCCCAGCACTATCTTTATTTCGCAAGTTTTTTCAGCTCCTCTGTAAAGCTTGTCACAACCATAAGACCACTACTTTCCATTGAGTCATAACTCTTGCAACCACAGGAGCAGAGTCAGGATCAAAATTCATATGATAGCACACATACTTTCAAACACATGGACATCTGTGCTGGTAAGCCCACCAATGTTCATTTGGATTTGATTATTCTGTAATGGTGAGTGTGGAGGGACATCATCATGACTCACTCTTGGGCTTTGCAACGTGACACCTGTGGTGTCAATGAACAAGCTATACATAGACGGATCCACAAAGTTCTCTAGGGCAACGACTAGGTCCTCGTCTTCCGGATTTTCATTTTGGGAGAAAGAGTTCTCTCTGGATTGAGAAGGAACTGCAGAAACTTACATGGGAGAACTATCCAGACAATAGCTAGGCTATCCTTCCAAAGCATACATTACCTCATTTCTAGGCACAAAATATCAAACGCAGTATTTTTTAAAAATAATTTATTTATTTTTGGTTGTGCTGGGTTTTCATTGCTGCCAAGAGGGCTTTCTCTAGTCGTGGCAAGTAGGGACTGTAGGGTAAGGGAGTCAGAGAAGGCGAGGTTCGGAAAAAGAACAAGACCAGCACTTTACAGGAACAGATCACCTTTAATGAGGCAAGAAGGGGCAGTAGTCAGATTAGTGAGCTGCTGCACGAACCCAAGAAAAGAGTAAGTATATATAGGCATATATGTGGAAATCTACTGTCTTAAGGGGGCCTGTTCTNAAGAACAAGACCAGCACTTTACAGGAACAGATCACCTTTAATGAGGCAAGAAGGGGCAGTAGTCAGATTAGTGAGCTGCTGCACGAACCCAAGAAAAGAGTAAGTATATATAGGCATATATGTGGAAATCTACTGTCTTAAGGGGGCCTGTTCTTATCCAAGGTTGTTCGGATTAGTTCTCTCTTAAAAGGCTGGGGCAAGGCATTTGGAAATCCGCCAGAGGCTAGGACGGGCTGGGAGCCGGGCTAATTAACCTTAACTGTCTTTTTCTTCCAGAGAGAGAGTTCTTTGTTTTGCATAGAATGGTGGGGAGGACCCGGAGGGGATTTTGAACCTTGTCACTTTCCTTCACGGACCACCCTTCATTGTGGTGCTCTGGGTTCTCTAGTTGAGGAGCACAGGGCTCTAAGTGCATCGGCTCAGTTGCTCGCAGGCGTGTGACATCTTCCCAGATCAGGGATCAAACCTAATTTCCCTTGCACTGGTAGGCAAATTCCTGGCCCCTGTACCAGGAGGGAAGTCCCAAGCGCAGCCTTGAGGCATAAGTCCAATAACTACAGGTTCGTGTCTCAGGCTCCCTCGCCGAGCGCTGGTGCAACTGCTGCAAAATATGTTTGTTTCAAGCCGCTAAGTTGGTGGTAATTTGTGAGACAGTAACAGAAAACTAATACGCTATTAGAGTGGCAAAGTTTGGGGTTGCGGTGGAAGAAACATCTGGTTTGTTTTAGATGATTCTGAATTTTGAATTGCTACCCATAAAAAGGAGAAAAAACACTAAACAGAAATCGGTGTGAAAGAGAACACACAAAAGCACCCCCTTCAACACCTAGGTCAGGCCTTCTTGGTCACCCTTCTCCAGTCTGAAGTGACTGTTCCCTCCTCAGATATTTACAGACATTGATGTATTTTATCACCTTTATAATGCTCTTCTTTTTTACGCTCTAGAGGCTTTCTGTGTTTAACTAACTGGGCTTCAATTTCCTTGAGGGCAAAGATCGCGTGTTGATTTTTGCATCTCCCACAGTGCCTTGCACAGACTCTAGTAAATGTTACTTGATTGGCCAAAGAAGATGGTTTTATCTGATAAGTCCTTCAAACTAAACCCTCCAGGTGCTGCTCCTGGAAAGCACCTGGAGGGGGTTCTTGAGATTCCAAAGGGGGGGCTTTTCCTTATTGATTCACAGTGAGCCCCACCACCCAGCTTTCCCCAGCAGCATCCCTTGACTCCTCTCTCAGGAGAAGGAAACTTAGACACCAGTATGGATGGGCCAAATAGCTGGCCCAGCTGGCAACATAACCTGGCATTGAAGAAGAATTTTACTTAATTAGCTAAGCACCCTCTACTCAGGAAGGCCTAAACATCTGCCAGTGGAATTCGAGAAGTCTGTTATAAAAGTTGAAAAGCTGATTTTATTCAACACAGATCAAACACTTGTAGTGAGGGGTGGGGCACCGGAGGGAGTGGGGGGGGGTAGGTTTTACCAGTTAAATCAAATTAAGAGAAGAAGCTGGTGCCCAATTTCCAGGAGAGTTTGTATAGTGAATTTTTCCACTGCACCTGACTTTTAATTATGGCTGTAATAGGATAAATTATCAACATTACAAATTTCTTCCGCACTCATATCCATAATTAATAGTATGTGAACTGTCTCAAAGAAACTAAAGCAAAATTTGAGGACCTAAGTTTTTTTAAAAATAAGAGTGGTCAGATGACTAGGTAGTAGAAACATTTTGAATAAACTCATGGACTTGTTGTCTTAGATCAAGGACTATTCTTGGGGAAATAAAAAGGCTTTGAGAGACTCAGCTTCTTGCCTTCATTGGTTTGTAACTTCTTGCTAATGTGGCAAGCTACTTTAATCCTTTCTGGAACAAGAAATGCAATATAAATTAATACCAAATGTGACAAAACGTCTGAACAGTGGACTTGAAACTGCAGGAGGATCATAAAGAACTGATTTATTCAAGGAAGCAGAGCAGTTTAGTCTCTATTTAGATTTGTGGTTTAGGTAGATGGCAAATAAATCAATTTATCATTGTTGAGCTGCCTTGAATTAAATGGTATCACTGATTGTAACAAATTGCAAAGCAATACGGTGGAAATGAAGTCAACTCGGAAGGGTCATGGATTTTGAAGAATATGACTTTAACATTTTTATGGCTGCTGCCTTTGCAGTGCAAACTGTCAGCATGTCTGAGTTGTGAAGCATTTGCCCTAATACTGTGGGCAAAATTATCGTGAACACCAAGAGGATTTGGAACTTTTGGGCTATATGGCCAAAATCTGAGATGCTTGGGTTCATTTGGCCCTGAGAAACTCAATCCTTTTAATCAAAGCGCTTAAACCAATGGCTGGAATCAGAACTAAGACATGTTCAAACTGTAACTCTCTCTTTTGAATTCTAGCCTTTGAAATATAACCATTTAAATTTACTTGCTCAGAATTGATTCATCATCTTGCAACTATACGAATGAAGTTGATGAAACTTGTATACGCCTTTGGCATTCCTATTAAAATCTATGCTCTTTGCTAGGTAGTAGACTATACCATGGAGAAGGCAATGGCACCCCACTCCAGTACTCTTGCCTGGACAATCCCATGGACGGAGGAGCCTGGTGGGCTGCAGTCCACGGGGTCTCTGGGAGTCGGACACGACTGAGCGACTTCACTTTCACTTTTCACTTTCATGCACTGGAGAAGGAAATGGCAACCCACTCCAGTGTTCTTGCCTGGAGAATCCCAGGGACGGGGGAGCGTGGTGGGCTGCCGTCTATGGGGTCGCACGGAGTCGGGCACGACTGAAGCGACTTAGCAGCAGCAGCAGCAGACTATACCACTGGCAAAAGTATCATTCAAGTGTACAGTTTCTTTTAAACCATCCGCTTCGCTAGTAAAAAAAACTTGGTGGCTCCTGTCCCAGACAGTGCCCTAACAGCCAGTCGGGCTGACACGGCTGCTCGCATGCGCTCTAGACATAATCGTGTTTGTCGCAATGGGCCCTGCGCGGAAGGTTACATAGGAGCGATTGACTTTGATTATAGCCATTTTGTTGGTATAGCACTGGTAACCGCGTTACTTCCGCGCTGGTACTTGATTGTAACAGAAAGTAGTTCCGGCCCGTGTTGTTTCGGCCGAGGAGCCGTCGCCGCCATTTCAAGACCGTGAGAGGTAGATGGCCAACCAGAGTCCTAGGGTTCGAAAGCTGTAACTGTTGCTGCTGCTTAAGCCTGCCAAAGCACTGGTACGGCTGCTGCCCTCGTGCTACTACCTCTAGAAACATTATTGCCAGTAGTGGCGGCTGCAGGATTCAATCACCCCCTTCTTGCACTCGCTCTTTAGAAGCTCCAGATGGCGTCTTCCGTGGGCAACGTGGCCGACAGCACAGGTACCGGTGTCTGTTCTACTTTGGCAGACGCCCCCTTGGGGTCTCGCGCCGTCCTCTGCCTCTCATCACTCCCTCTCCTCTGGCCATCCCCATTGCATCAGTGGCATCGCTAAGCTTTTCGGCGTCTAGCGGCATCTGATCTGGGTTTTCTGCTGTCGTCCGTTTCTAAAACATTTTCCCTCGCTTGCTTGCTTTTTGCTTCCTTTCTTGCTTTGTAATCCTATACATTTTCTACCCTTCTGCTCTCTCGGGACCCTCCTACACCTGCGCGCTTAGACTGTCTCAGAATGGACTGCATTGGAATCCTTGCCCTTCTCGCTGCCCCTCATTCTCCTTCGCAGTCGTTTTCTCCCCAGTTCAGCTCACGGCCCCCTTCTCTTCCCCCTCCACCCCGCTCCCTTTAGCCCGATTTGGTGGTCCTCTGTCAATCGAGGGCGGAGGTGCCGTTCCAGTGTAATCTTTGCATCACCCCAAGGACGAGCGCAAGCTCCTGGGTGCGCTCCGGGTAACCTCTCCAGCAGGGGATTTTGAGCAGCACCGCGCCTGGCAGCGCCTGTGTGCTGTGCCTTGGGTTGAGCGGCCCCGGTTTCGATTGGAAATTTCCAGGGGTTCCTTTTGCCATCGCCCAATTCCACTCGCTGCCCCCAGCCTGGATTTCCCACCCTGTCCTCCTCCCTCCGCTCCCGCGGGAGCCACACCCTTTCCTTCGCGGGGTTGCCAGCCCTGCGGTCCGTTTCCCACCTTCGGGGAGAAACCACTCTCGTGCAGGGGCTTCGGCGTTGACCACCCTGCCCACCCGATTCTCGCTTTGTGTTACTTTGTCCTTGTATTCCTCCGCCGCCGTCTCTGGGTCTTCCATCCCCATTCTTTAGCCCGGTATTTCTTTATTCATAGAGGGTATATTTTTTTTGAGTTTTCATCCCTGCTTGAAGAGTTTGTAAAGCAACTGGAGTGTAGCTGCACAAGTGCAAGGCGGTTGCCCTTTTAGACAATTAGTCTGAGAGCATTTAGTACTAAAAATAAGAAAACTCCAAATTATAGGAGTGTCCTTCAGCTGCCTTTCCGTATTGAGGCTATTTGGGGCTGGAGGGAGGGGGGATTGGGCTGCGGTTCTAAGGTTTCCCACGAGGTTATTTTTTTGTTGGTTTCTCAGTTGAGATATGTCAAGGGTTTTATTGTTCTTGGACATTGTGCACTAAGAGATGAATCTTCAATTGTATCTTATGTTTGACTGTAGGTAGTGAGATTGGTAGTGTTCCCCTCTCTCTCAGGGATTTTTTTTTTAAGATTTAAGAGTTTGTCCTAGATTCTCTTGTTCTAGCTTGCCCTTTGCTTTATTTTTTGGCCGCACCATGCGGCTTGCAGGATCTTAGTTCCCCGGACCAGGCATGGAACCTGGGCCCCCTGCATTGGGAGCGCAGAGTCTTAACCGCTGGACTACCAATGCAGCCCCTGCTTGCCTTTTCTGCCTGTTATTTTATTTGAGAAAGTTGTCATTTCTAGTGTTAAAATGGCAGATAGGCGGCTTTTGAAAAGTTGATAAAGCATGGGTTAAAAATAAAGAGCAAGGAAGGGAGTTCTAGAGACTTGTTTAAAATAGATATAGTGAATAGTGAAGTCGCTCAGTCGTGTCCGACTCTTTGCGACCCCATGGACTGTAGCCTATCAAGCTCCTCTGTCCATGGGATTTTCCAGGCAAGAGTGCTGGAGTGGATTGCCATTTCCTTCGCCAGGGGATCTTCCCGACCCAGGAATTGAACCCGGGTCTCCCTCGTTGCAGAAGCCCCAAAATAAATGGGACCGAATTGAACAGAAGCAGAATGAGTTGGGGAGCAATAGCAGTCTGGAATTCTTCAGGCCAGAATACTGGAGTGGGTATCCTTTCCCTTCTCCAAGGGATCTTCTCAACCCAGGGATCAAACCCAGATTCCCCACATTGCAGGCAGATTCTTTACCATCTGAGCCACAAGGGAAGCCCATAAGAGGTATAACCGTCCACAAACGTGGATACAGGTCTCTCTGCTCTTAACGTTAGTGGTCAGCTAGCTGTGCCTTGTTAGGAAATTTACTTTACTTTCCTGAGTATACAGTTCATTAGCCAGGTGTAATGATTGAGGGTCTAGGCTCAATATGAGCGTCTCACTTGGAGCTTGGTAGAATTTAAGTATTTAATTTGTAGAAAGTTTCTTACTCTGTCTCGTGGAAGTACTGTGGTCAAATTCCCAAGTAATGTATCATTGTTTCGGGGAAGGCAATGGCACCCCAGCCCAGTACTCTTGCCTGGAAAATCCAATGGACAGAGTAGCCTGGTGGGCTGCAGTCCATGGGGTCGCTAACAGTCGGACAGACTGAGCGACTTCACTTTCACTTTTCTCTTTCATGCATTGGAGAAGGACATGGCAACCCACTCCAGTGTTCTTGCCTGGAGAATCCCAGGGACAGGGGAGCATGGTGGGCTGCCGTCCATGGGGTCACACAGAGTCAGACACGACTGAAGTGACTTAGTAGCAGCAGCATCATTGTTTAAGTATTTACACTTGAGACTTAGGCAGATTGTTGTTGTTTTCCGAGTCTGGGCTTTAGCTGTATATTCTTTATCTTTTTGTATCTGAACAAAGTTACACACAGCAGAGTGCATTCATTTATTATTAATTTAGTTGCACTTTATCGAATGGTTTTACATTTTAGCATTTCCCCATTCTTTAAAAAATTCATTGCAGTTGAAGGTAACTGCTTAGTTTATACAGGGTTGTTTGCAATGTTTTAGTCCTTTTAGTATCAGAGCTCTTTGGAAAATGCTAGTGTTAAACCATTGTGGGTGGGATTTAGCTAATTTGGTCTCAGTGTGAGTTTGGAATGGTACAGGAGCAATATAATATAATCTTGGGTTTTGATTTAAAATGTTTGACCCCTTTAAATATTTTGGCTCTTGACAGATGAATTCATCTTGTTTATCAGCTGTTTTAAAAATAGCACCTTGACTTTTAGTTTTTTCCCCTTATGCCTGTTTCTAGTGTCACCCTTAAAATAATTTAAAAATTAAGTTGTGAAATAATACAAAAGCATGAATATAATTTGAAGAGTTAACCACACATCTGGTGTCCCCACCCAGGTTACTCTGTGACCTCGCAAAGCACATGTTTTATATTTAGTTTCTCTATGTTAACTGAAGTATACGGAATAATGTTTAGTAGTGAATCTTTAGATGCTACATCTGATTTGTAATTTAAAATACCAAGTATTTTTGGTCATAAAATATAATCTCATTTGCAAGTAAATATTTCTTTCTAGGCAGGGAATTCTAAAAATGCCAATTCTGCACCTGATGTTAACTTAGGGGTATCGATAATGTGCAGAACATTCTAGTGCTTTACATAGTTTCAAGCGTTTTCATCTTTAAGTTTAATATACCATATTTTTACATTTTTTTGTTTGCATTTCTAACTTTTTGTTTTCCCCCCTCCTTCCCTCAAATGTTTTGATGATTCTCCAGAACCAACGAAACGTATGCTTTCCTTCCAAGGGTTAGCTGAGTTGGCACATCGTGAATATCAGGCAGGAGATTTTGAGGCAGCTGAGAGACACTGCATGCAGCTCTGGAGACAAGAGCCAGACAATACTGGTGTGCTTTTATTACTTTCATCTATACACTTCCAGTGTCGAAGGCTGGACAGGTAGGAGATGTGGGGGTGATGCTGGTGATTGCTGCCTCTGAGTGCTGAGCTTGAAAAATGTTACTTAAATATCTGAAGTTGAAATTTTTCCAGTTCTGGGTTTCACCTGGAGCCACCAACGCACATCTGCTCTCTTGCCCACTTGTGATAGGCCCAGCTGCCAGTTTTCTTCCCTTCTTTTGTGGTGGTGGTTATATTATTGGTATAACTAGGAACCTTTTCTAGATTTTTCCACCTACGTCGGCTGCTTTTTTAGAACTCTTTTTCAGGTAATAAATTATTCTTGGTCTACATCTGAGCATCCAGTCTCACCTTTGTAAGATGTGTCACCTTGAGGGACAGAAGTGTTCAGAGATAATAGTGTATATGTTGCGGTAGGAGGTGCATATCTAGTTCAAGTTGCAAATGCCATCATTAAATCATTATGATGTACTACTTTTAGCTAATCAGTTGAATTAATCAAGAGGGAAGAATTTGTGTTCTTGGCCTTTTAATAAATTGTCACTGGCTTATTTAGACATTTAAAGATGTGCATCATTGAATTTTATCAGCAAATGGAAAATGAGACTCATGCACATAGTGTTTTCATTCTTGATCTTATTGATCATTGTTTACAATGAGGCAGTTTGGTAATGAGACTAGTTAAGAATTTTCTCTCTTAAGAAAAAAGTGTTCCGATTTGAACTCCGAATGCCTCTGCGTCTGAAAAACTTTGATTTCCACAATTTTTCCTTCTATGAGCTAGTTAAAAGATAATATATTATTATATAATGATCATTACACAGGATCTTCAAAAACTGTTGCATAAGGGCCATACCTTCTTTCTGTAACATGCATACCCATGCATCAACACTTTTCCCCTTTTCCAGATCTGCCCACTTTAGTACTCTGGCAATTAAACAGAACCCCCTTCTGGCAGAAGCCTATTCAAATTTGGGGAATGTGTACAAGGAAAGAGGGCAGTTGCAGGAAGCAATTGAGCATTACCGGCATGCATTGCGTCTCAAACCAGATTTCATCGATGGTTATATTAACCTGGCAGCTGCTTTGGTAGCAGCAGGCGACATGGAAGGGGCAGTACAAGCTTACGTCTCTGCTCTTCAGTACAATCCTGTAAGTATAATTTTAATGGTTATTTTCCTTTCACAAAAGCCTAGAAAGAAGCATAGTTTGATACTTTAGACACTAAAATAGGTTTTTTTGCATGGAATAAAGTCAAGAGTTTGGAAATGTTTCGTTTACTTAAAATGATGAAATTGCTTTGACCCAGACCTGTGTTGTCGTCTTTAAAAAATTCATTTTATCTAGCAAGTTACTAGCATAAAAATCGCCTTATTGCAAGAGAGTCTTACATCTATTTTTAGAATGCCTGTAAAAGTACAGAACACATGATATTGTTTTTTGGGCTCTTTTGATTAAATTTGGATAATTTCTGCTATAATGTATTCACAACAGGTAATTGATTTCCAAGGAATAGTGGTAGCAGGGCCTTAATCTGTAATATAGACTAGTTAAAATGAGATGTCAATATATGGATCCATAACATGAAAACTAGGCTGCAAATTTTTTCCCTCAATATCCTATTCTCTCTTCTTTCAACATAATTAGAAGTGGTAAAATAGAGGTAATAGTATGCACACAAGGCTTTTGATTAGTCCTTAAATTTTTTTTAAATCTAAATTGCAGATATTTTCTGGGAAGCAAGTGAGGCCCAGTTGGCGGACACGTTCAGTGTGTTAGGGTCTCTGAAAGGTACACAGAAAAAGTAAGACTTGCCCTTAGAACTTTTGATGTAGTTAAGGAAATAAGATAGACATAAATTTATGAGGAAAGTGATAGAGAGATTATAGGAATCCAGAAACAAAATTTAGGAATATGTTTCTAAGCTATGTCGTCAACTTTTAGCTTTGCAGCAACCCAGGAAGTGGTTAATAGTTAACTGTTACGGCTACCATTTATTTAAAGTCTACTGTATGCTCAGACACTGTGCCAGTCAGACATTGGTCTTTCTTAATGCTCACAATGATCTTTCAAAGTAGATGGTATTCCAGTTTTATCACTTAAAAGTAATGGAGAGAGAGAGAGAAAAAAGTAATGGAGGGGTTATGTAACTTGGGAGCAAATAGAATGATGAAGTAGATATTGAAACCTGTCTGAATATCTTGAAAGCAAACACTGAAGAGAGAAGAAAGACAAGATAAAAAGGGGAAGAGGTGCTCAGAGGGTACTCATTCCTCAAGATAGCCCTTGAGCACAGTGTGGAAACCATTCTGCTATCCCTTAATCCTTATTTTACAGGTAGGAGACTGAAGCTTAATTTAGTAGTTTATGCAAAGATCTGAAATCACTTTTTATCAGGACATCTATTAACAGTTGTGTTGGTTTTTTTTTTTGAGTTAATTTTGAGTGTAAAATTTTAAACTTTATTGTTTTTTGTATGGATACAATGTATCCTTAGAGGTAGCTGATACTAATTTCTTAGGTATCCTTTTGGAGATACTCAATGGGTATATATGTAAATTTAAAGGACTTCTTGTAATTTTTATTGCAGTACTATCTAGCTAGTTACAGAAAGTTTTAGGTACCCCTGTATGTGCCGCTGCTGGGGCTTGGACCTTGTTCTTGACAAGGTTCAGGGCTCACTTGTGCATCTAATTGTGATAGTAGGTTCTTTCCCTTTATTAATTAGGTTGGTCCCATCCTTGGCTTGTTGATTGCATACACATTCATTTGTGTCCTCTTACCTAGCCGTGGGCCCAAACGTCTTGAACTCTGCTCCCCTTTGCTCAGGTTTCCACATGTGTGGCAGAGCAGTCATTGCTGCCGACAGTATACCAAACTGCAGGAGTATGATGAGAAAGGAAAACTAAAGTGGGAGACAAAACCATGCATTTCAGTATCTAACCTGTTAACAGAAAGCTTATCATTGTGCCCTACCAAAGAAGTAAGGTAATATGAAAATAAGTCATGGGACTACCCTTGAAGGTATTGAACAGCTATGCATTCCCTGCTTTTGTTTCTACTAGTGAAAGGTGCTGCTTTATTTCTCTGTCTTTACCAGTGAGAATGAGAAAGAGATTGTGCCTACTGCCTTGATTTCACCTAAATATATCGTAGTGATCATGCTTTAATTCATTTCAGGGTATCTTGTCTTAACTAGATTTAAGAGCTTCCCAATGCACTCTGTGTGTGCTCAGTTGTGTCCAACTCTGTGATACTATGAACAGCCTGGAGGCCACTCAGGCTCCTCTGCCCATGGAATTTTCCAGGCAAGAAAACTGGAATGGGTTACCATTTCCTCCCTGGGATCTTCCCAACCTAGGGATCGACCTCGCATCTCCTGTGTCTCCTGCATTAGCAGGCAGATTCTTTACCACTGTGCCACTTGGGAAGCTCCTAACTAGATTAAAGCTTACTGTCAAATGTCTTTGTCAATTCACGACTGACAGAGAAACTTGAGTCTGTTCCTAAATTGTGCTTCTGTGGCAGTGCATTGCTGGCCCGAATCAGAGTTGTAGTTGGCCTTCTATGAGAAATAGTTAAACTCAGGTTATTTTGGTTTTGCCATAGTGAAAAAGTAAAATGTTATGGTGGTAGTCTTGGCTACATGTTTTCTCTTTTTTGTTTGTCTCTTTAGGTTAATGGTATGTCAGTTTGGAAGTTATTCTCTGACTTGGTTATAGAAATTACTTTTAAGAAGTAGAGCTGTTTCATATTTTTACATTCTGAATTGGCTTCCATAATGTTGGGTGATTTAATAATTTCACTAAAATTTTAGTCCATCGTATTTGAATGTACTATTGCAGCTGGTAATCTTCACATGATGACTCACTAGAGTTGCTAATACTTGACAATCCCTTTTATGAATTATGTGTAAAATGTTCTTTGTAAAATGGCTGTAACCCTGAGTTGCTATAAGGAGCCCTGTTTCTGATTCTATAGGTTGTACTTCTGTTTTGACTGTGGATGCATAGCACTGAGATCTGCTGGCATCCTGACCATCAAGTGTTACTGTCTTTTGTTATTTGTTACTGTTGCCTCACTCATACAGCTAAACTGTAGAAAAACTTACACAGTCATCCCTTGGTATCCATGGGGGATTGGTTCCAGAATCTGTGGGTGCTCAAGCCCTTAGTATATACCTTACCACTTAAATAAAGTGGTGTAGTATAGTTGGCTCTTCATGTCCATGGCTTCGTCACCCAAAGATGCGGAGGGTTGATTGTATTTCTATCCCTCTCCGCTTTTTTTTGAGTTTGCTGTGCATATGTCACATTTAAATATTTGAGTATTTATTGTATGTACAATACTTTGTTAGGAACTGGGGAGATGTGTTGGAAGGGGTTGTGGATTATAGCATGAGCAGGACCTGACCCATAAAGGAAAAAAGTTGTAAGCTCCTCAGATGATTATTATTAGAGTATTAATCATGAGGTTTTCTCGAGTGGATGCGTATAACCTAAGCATTCTGTAGGAAGGTAAATAGCAAGTAGACTTCGTTGTCTGAAGTGGTGAGTCAAGTAGTAACAAGAAGTAAGCATAGTAGAGGAGAGTCAATTGGAAGATTTAGAAAGAATAGAGAGGCTGAGGAGTTTGAATTTAATTTGAGAGGCAATTGAGAACTACTGTAGGCTTTTATCTGGAGAAGGCAGTGGCACCCCACTCCAGTACTCTTGCCTGGAAAATCCCATGGGTGGAGGAGCCTAATAGGCTACAGTCCATGGGGCCACACAGACTCGGACACGACTGAGGGACTTCACTTTCACTTTTCACTTTCATGTACTAGAGAAGGAAATGGCAACTCACTCCAGTGTTCTTGCCTGGAGAATCCCAGGGACTGGGGAGCCTGGTGGGCTGCCATCTATGGGGTCACACAGAGTCAGACACGACTGAAGTGACTTAGCAGCAGCAGTAGGCTTTTATCAACCTGATTTTATTTCCTATCTATATAGATGTTGGGTGTCGGAGGTGGGAGGCTCTAGGAGGATAGGTGGGAAATAGATGCTATCTTAGGAAGGGTTGTTGTACAGGAAATTCTTACTCATTTCCGTCTTACCTTTATTCATACTATTTTCCCTTGTCTACAATGCCCTCTTTTGTCTGTTAAAACCCTACTCATCCTTTAAGGCCCAGCTTTTAGTGTCTCCTTTGAGTTCATTTACTTCTCTAAAATTCTTTACAGTTATATGGCTGGTTAATATGTATGGGTTCAGTGTTGCATGAACAAAAGTTTGCTATAAGAAACTTACCAGATTAACCATCATTAACATCTGTATCTACTTTGTGTTTAAAAATCAGTTGGTAATTCTAAAACACTGTAGAAAGGATAAAAATTATTTTGTGATCATAACTCTTTGTTGAACTAGACTATTTTTGCAGCATTCCCTGTAATCAGAAATACTGTTAAAAGTTTAAAACTAGAAGCAGCAGAAAAGCAGCTTGTAAAATTTATCCAAGTAGAGTGAAGGCCAGGCTGTCTTGGGAAAATAAAAGTAAAACTCAGAGCAAGGGCTTCCCTGGTGTTTCAGTGGAAAGAGTCTGCCTGCCAACGCAGGAGATACAAGTTCAATCCCTGATGTGGGAAGATCCCACATGCTGAGGAGCAACTAAAGCCCGTGCGCCACGCCTACTGGGCCTGTGCTCTAGCGCCTGGCAGCTGCAACTGCTGAGCCCACGTGAGGCAGCTGCTGAAGCCCGTGCGCCTCAGAGCCTCTGCTGCACAGGAGAAGTCACTGCAGTGGGGCGCGCGTGCCCGGCGACTAGAGAGCAGCCCGTTCTTCCCAACTAGAGCAAAACCCTCGCTGCAGTGAAGACCCAGCACGGCTAAAAATTAAAAAAAAAGCAGTGTTTTACATGGGAAAAAATATGTATGTGTTTGTCTTTCCACATAGGTTGTAGGCCCTTTGAAGATAAGGATTCTATTATTTCCCCACAGTTTCAGGCATATTGTTGAATTGAATAAAGGTTTGCATAAAAGATTTCAAGTTGGTGCAAAAGTGTGGTTTTTCCATTGTTGAAATTTGCTGTTTGATATTGGAATACATTCTAAATAAATGTGGTCATGTTATATACATCATTTTAATGCACATTTCTTGCATTAATTTTTTTTTTTTTTTGCTAATGACTTGTTAGGCTGGTGAACAAGTAATTGTGGTTTCATACCATGGATTTTAAATCATAACTAGGCTCAAACACATTTTTGTTAATCAAAATAAGAACAATTATAATCAACACATTTTTGCTAACGAGAAATATGTTTATTCCTGTAGCATAAAAATCCGTGCTTTGGGCTTCAATGAACTCTTGGAAAGCATTTTCTGCATTTTGCTGGTCATGGAAGCATTTTTCCCTGCAAAAAGTTTTCAAGATGCTTGAAGTGGTAGTCAGTTGGTGAGAGGTCAGGTCAATATAGCAGATGAGGCAAAAGTTCGTAGCCCAGTTCGTTCAACTTCTGAAGCATAGGTTGTGTGATGTGTGGTCAGGCACTGTGGCCTGGAAGAATTGGGGCCTTTTTGTTCACCAGTGCTGGCTGCAGGCACTGAAGTGCATCTCGTCGATTTGCTGAGCATACTTCTCAGACGTAATGGTTTTGCCAGGATTCAGAAGGCTGTAGTGGCTCAGATGGGCAGCAGACCACCAAACAGTGACCATGACCTTTTCTGGTGCAAGTTTCACCTTGGGAAGTGCTTTGGAGCTGCTTCTTGGTCCAGCCACTGAGCTGGTTGTTGCCAGTTGTCATATAAATCCCACTTTTCAGCACATGTTGCAATCTGATTGAGAAATGGTTTGTTGTGGTTGCATAGAATAAGAGAAGACAACACTAACAAATGATAATTTTTTTTTTTCCGGTCAACTCATGAGGGACCCACTTAACTGAGCCTTTTCACCTTTCCAATCTGCTTCAAATGCCAAACAACCATAGAATGGTCTACATTGAGTTCTTCAGCAACTTCTCATGTAGTTGTAAGAGCATCAGCTTCGATGGTGGTTCTCAGTTGGTCATTGTCACCTTCCGATTGCTGACCACTGTGCTCCTCCTCTTCAAGGCTCTTGTCTCCTTTGCAAAACTTCTTGAGCCACTACTGCTCTGTACATTCGTTAGGTGATCTTGGGCCAAATGCATTGTTGATGTAGTGAGTTGTCTCTTCATGACCCATTTTGTAGTTGAGTAAGCAAATTGCTTGAATTTGCTTTTTGTCTAACATCATTTCCTTAGTCTAAAATAAATATACACAGCAAGTAATAAGTTATTAGCAAAAACCATAAATCAGGAAACACATTAAAATGATGTATAACGTAACCAGATTTATATAAGAATGTATTCCAGTATTGAATAGCAAAGTTCAACAATGCAAAGCCACGATTACGTTTGCACCTACCTAATACTTGCTGTTTATTTAATATTTATATTTATTATATACTTATGGAAATGATGTTAGAAAGCAAATTAGAGTGATTTTCTTATTTGAGTTCAAAATGGGTTGTAAAGCAGTGGAGACAACTCAAAACATCAAGAAGACATTTGCCCAGAAATACCAGTGCAGTGGTGGTTCAAGGAGTTTTGCAAAGGAGACAAGAGCCTTGAAGAGGAGGAGCACAGTGGTCAGCAATCGGAAGGTGACAATGACCAACTGAGAACCGTTAATCGAAGCTGATCCTCTTAGAACTACATGAGAAGTTGCTGAAGAACTCAAGATCGATCATTCTATGGTCATTTGGCATTTGAAGCAGATTGGAAAGGTGAAAAGGCTCAGTTAAGTGAGTCCCTCATGAGATGACTGAAAATCAAAAAGATTATCATTTGTTAGTGTTGTCTTCTCTTATTCTATGCAACCACAACAAACCATTTCTCAATCAGATTGCAACATGTGCTGAAAAGTGGGATTTATATGACAACTGGCAACAACCAGCTCAGTGGCTGGACCAAGAAGCAGCTCCAAAGCACTTCCCAAGGTGAAACTTGCACCAGAAAAGGTCATGGTCACTGTTTGGTGGTCTGCTGCCCATCTGAGCCACTATAGCCTTCTGAATCCTGGCAAAACCATTACGTCTGAGAAGTATGCTCAGCAAATCGACGAGATGCACTTCAGTGCCTGCAGCCAGCACTGGTGAACAAAAAGGCCCCAATTCTTCCAGGCCACAGTGCCTGACCACGCATCACACAACCTATGCTTCAGAAGTTGAGCGAATTCGGCTACTTTTGCCTCATCTGCTATATTCACCTGACCTCTCACCAACCACCTACCACTTCTTCAAGCACCTCAATAACTTTTCACAGGGAAAATGCTTCCACAACCAGTAGGATGCAGAAAATGCTTTCCAAGAGTTCATTAAATTCTGAAGCACAGATTTTTATGCTACAGGAATAAACAAACTTATTTCTCATTGGCAAAAATGTGTTGACTGTAATGGTTCCTATCAATAACGATGCTTTTGAGACAAGTTACAATGATTTAAAATTCATAGTCTGAAACTGCAATTACTTTTGTACCAACCTAATATTAACCTAGGAATGGATACAATGGGCCAGGATTGAAAAATGTGATTCTTCTAGTAGATATTTTTTTGATATGACGAATGGAGCAGAATTGATGTCTTAGGTTTTGAACTTTGGGGGAAAACAGTGGTATCCTTGAATTTTGAATTTTCTAGAAATTATTCATGCATGAACGTTTGAATTTCCAATGGGAGAATTGGATTTCACTCTGATATTTAATATATGTTTTACCTTCTAAAATTGCTTTATTATTTTATAGTGATCTTGAAGATAATCTATTTTAAACTATGGGCACTGTGTTAACTTGATTTAGCATGTTGTAATGGATCTAAATGATGTAACTAAATATTTACATACATTGGGATGTAACTAAATATGACATACACTGTCAGTACTTGGATGGCATCCATCCAAGAGTTTATAGAAACTGGAGGGTAAAATTATGCAACAGTTGGCCAAGATGTATAGCCCACTAGGGTCATTGTTGGAGAAGTATTGCAAGACTTCTGATTACTATGGCTCAGAAAAGGCATAGGAGTTGGTAAAAGTCCAAAGATGTATAACCACAGTAATCAGGTGTAGTAGAAGGAGTTTGTATGAGTAGATTGGATTGTTCAGTCATGGTCTGCCAAAACAGAAGGGTAACCCTTAAAGTTTAGGGGAAAAAATCATACAAAGAAGACAGCAAGGTTATATAATTCATTACTTCTCAGAGTGTAAATAGGGGTAAAAAGTACTTAAGACTCATTAGAGGAGGAGAAGTCTGTAATAAGATTAATGATACCTTAGTGTTAGCCTTTTGTGCTTGAGGTCACAGGAGACAACCTTTCTCCCCCGAAACACCAGTCATTGTTCAATGGACAGACATACCACGTAGCTCATGGAAGTGACCCAGAATGGCCAACCATAAGGGTTTTCTGTGGCAGCCTATTCTTTGCTGGCTGACTTTTGGTTCACCTGATGGATAATAACATACAGTCACAAAAGCTGTTTACCAGTTAAATTAATCACCTGGTTCTGGAAACCATGATATAGTTGCATATAGAATAATTTATATGATGATACTTTGGCACAGTTGACTGAATTTCACTTTCTAGGTATTAGTGTAAGGCTCTTAGACCCATGAAACAATTTAGAATGATAAGTTTACTCCCTATTGTCATTGTCTTTGCTTGTTGACTGACAAGGCAAATAAGGACAAATAAAAATTTAAGCTCACTGTCCTGACGTGTCTTTCATACTGATGAACAGACCGGTGAGTCAGGTGACTAGTAACACAATTGTGCTGCTAATAAAAAGTGGGGTCAACTGCTTTTCATTATTCGCCCACTCAACTCTAATGGCACTTAATACTAATGAATAATCTAGTGCCAGGTGCCAGGATTAAAGCTTTGGTTGGATGGTAATCCTTTTGTCTATAATAGTGAAATGAAGTCACTAAATAAGTTGCTAAATGTGTCTGACAGCCTTAGGGTCAGGTTTGCTGATAACTAATCACAGCTAAGTATTTTTTTCCACTATGGAAAATTTTTGACCCTTGATATAGTAGTGGTTCATAATAACCTTGAACAAAATAGTTGAACAAACACTTGATGCTTTTTTTAAACATGACTACCATTTGGGGAGAGGAGAACTATAGCAAGGCCCATAGTCTTATCTGAAACTGCTGGGATCAAATGCATCTTACAATTCAGAATTTTGAGGACTTTAGAAAGATGATAATACCATATATAATTCCCAGGTGAGTCTGGAGCAGCAGACCTGCAGCAAAAGGTATGAGTGTTCATACTGAGTGGGAACAGTAAACTCTGTAAATAATTTCATGCCAGTTCAAGTCAGATTTCATCATCAAATGAGTTTTTTAAATTTTTGGAATTTGGAATTGAGGATGAGGGATTGTGGTTCTGTACTGAAATTTGTCAAGCTGTGTCTCTGATAGAAAAAAAATGGAGCTAGATGAATAAAAGTAATGTCAAGATATCTTTGGTTGACGAAGCAGAGTGTAATTAATGCCAGAATATCTCTGGGTTTCTAGGATTTGTACTGTGTTCGCAGTGACCTGGGGAACCTGCTCAAAGCCCTGGGTCGCTTGGAAGAAGCCAAGGTAGGTGTCTGATAGAACACATTTAAACATCAGTGTTATGGAAACTTGTACTTTTTGCCAAGTCTTCAACTCTTCATTGAGCTATCTTCACAAAACAGTCCTATGAAACTGAGGAAAACTGACGGCATGAATCGCCTCAGACTAGAGCAGGGCCAGGCTTTGGCATTTCTGTTCTAAATCTGGGGGTAAAGCAAGAACCTGAACATTTTGGAGCCTTTCTGCTGACTAGATCATCTTTATAACAATGGGCTCCGTCATGATCTTGTGTGGGAATAAATAACATTCCATTAAATCTGAGGCTTGCCTGCTGGTGACAAGCAGCGCGCCTGTGATTTGGCTCAAGACTCCTATATGATGCAGGTGCCATTGAAAATGCTGCTCTTCTAAGTCCTTTGTGGCTTGTAAGTGGAGAAGAATTTCATCCAAATGTTACCCTATAATACTGGCATTTAAAGTTCTTATTTAACCTTCCTCCCTTCATCTTCCTCACCCTTTTTACAGTGGAAGAAAGGCTGTTAAATGATTGCAAATTAATAATTGGAACATCCTCCCCCTTCTTGTCCCCACTCCCTCCCCCAAGTTCCTTTTTCCTCTTTTCCAATCCTAGTTGTTTACCTTCTTTTCTTCCTTACTTCCTTCTTTTATTCTTCCCACCCCACCTCCTTAAAAAAAAAAAGTCAGAAGGACAAAGCTGGTTTGTTTGAGAAATGGACTGATCGAAAGAAAACTTGCCAAAGTGGAAAGGTGGCTTTTAGCATTGTGTTTCCAAATAATGAATTTGAACACCAGGTTGGGTTATTAAAGCTTTTGGTATAATTTTAAATTAAATTTGTAAATGAAATTGTCTTGTTACAAGCCACCTTACGCAACCGCGCTGCAGGGGTGAGGAGTGGGGAGAAACCAGAATGCTTCTGAAACTCCCACCTGTTGCTCTGAGCCCCACGCGCATGCTAATACGTGGAGTGTATGCGCAGCGTAGCTGTCTGTTTGCTTCATCCAGGGAGGGACAAGGCTTTTCAGCACTATCTAATGTTAAAAGGCACTAGTTTTAAGTGCATAGCTCATAAATTCTGCTGACACTTTGGATTAACCTTATGTAGGTTTCCAGCTAATGAATTGTAATTGATTTCAGTCTTAGTTGATATATCTAATTGGTAATTTATAGAACAAATATTTGATAAGCTTCTGTTAATTGTCACCCCACCAAGCGGACAGCTAACATGAATTGCACTTCACTGCAGCTTTAGAGATCGGTTTAGGCTGAGACATTGCGCCTGCCTTAGGTTGCTGACTTCTTTATTTCAGAGCTCTGGAGACACCTAGTTTGAAAAATGTTACTCTGTTTTTTGTGAGAATTTAGTGAACAAGAAAATACTCTTGAGTGAAATGCAATGTATTTCTTTTGTAATCAGTGCATTTGAAAATTCAAGCCAGCATATTCCTAGTAGATGGAAGCAAAATTCAGTTGTCTTTGTAGAAAATAAAGAGCCTTTCTTCCAGCAAAATCCCTGCTGTATGCAATAGCCCTGATTAACCCTCTCCCTTCTGCATGTTTCCCATATTACAGACTTGAGACTGTCCTCATTCCCATATGTAATAGACATCCAAAGAATTTCAATTGCTTTGTTGAACTTTTACTAATGATCTTGTTTTTATTTTCTCTCTTGTTTTTGGTTTTTCACCATTGATATTGTATTTAGAAGGTTTCAGGTGGGTGAAACCTCCTATTCCATGCGTAAGGTGCCTCGCTGAAGGGAGCTCGAGGCCTGGATCTAGGGCAGACACACACCTCCTCCTCTTCCAGCAAGGAACGCACCGAAAAGTCACATGATGAGAAATATGGTAACGGGTTTGTAACTGCCACAGCAAAACAATTTGCCTCCATGCCTGAATCTTCTGTCTTGTGGCTTCAGAAACAGCTTAAAATAATTTTAATACAAGCAAGTTATGTAAGAAAATGTTTTATACTGTAGCCACAATTCTGTCAAAGATAAGTAAAAGTTAATTGATATTAAAAATTATTAGAGATAATTTACTAGTAAAAGCTTCTAACTCTTCTTGTTGTTCATTTTTTCCTTTTTTCTTCTTTGTTTGGATTGCAGCATTCTGCTCTTCTGATGATGCGCTGTGACCCTGCAGTAGCGCAAAGGCTGCGCAGCGTTAATGCGCAATGCGTGCAAATGAGCCCCTGTGAACGGTTGACTAGATGAGTAATCTGATTGACTGGCTCCCTCAGTCCTATTCTGTAGCCTTTTTGGATAAAATTGGGTTTTAACATACCTTGAGTCCAACTAATCTCATTAAGAAAATATTCTCTATGGGCCTGTCTAGTAGATTAATGGATCTGGTTGGCCGTTTGCTGCGTCTAGGGGTGTTCTATGTAGCGCAGCAGTTCGCAGCGATTGCGCAGTGCGATGCTGTTAGGTTGCGCAAGCGATGTTTGCGCTCGCATTACAGGGACCTCAACCTAGGTGCAATCCTGTCATATGAGGTTTCAGCTTCAGTCCCCCTTGGAGACAAGGGCATTGTGAGGATGTGACTGACAGCTTGGCCTTATATCTGCCTTGGCAGAAAAACATTTTCCTCCTCAGCATAGTTTGATGTTAGTGAGGAACAATATTGTTTATTTAGAGCAGCATTTCCCAAAACGTGTTTTATAAGTATTATCATGAAATGTCCAATAAAAGAGGAATTTCATGATCAACTAAGTTTAGGGAACCCTCTGTATACTGTTAAAGGCTTAGGGAAGTCCTATAGTCAAGAAACCGATTTTCTATTTTCTTATTTGATCATGAAATCTTTTTTTCCTGGTAATAACTATTATCACCTTGTAGAACACACTTTGGGAAACTAGAGTAGGGAGGATAGGTGGGAAGAATTTAGCCTTAAGTTGTACCTTCTAGATACCATTTGAAAAAGTAGCAGGAGCCCTTGGGTGTTCAGATAAGAGAAGTCTGACATAGAGTCTTAAGGCAACTGACTTCCTGGTTAAGTCCCAGTGTAAGGGTTGGTTATCGGTTGGCAGAACTGAACATGGTGGTTTGCACCTGGGTTCTGGTGGCGCAAGCGCAGGAGCAGCCAGCTGTGGCAGCGCATTAGTTTTGGCGCAAGCGAGCCTATGCTGCAGGGTCACTTTTGGCTGGTCAGAGAAGGAATAATGATATCACCTTCTTCCCCCTCCCCCAATCTTTTTTTTTTTTTTCCCCTTTACAAATTTTCCCCTTTCCCTTTACCTCCTTCCCCTCCCATCTTCTTTCATTAACCCCTCCTAAGGCATGTTATTTGAAAGCAATTGAGACGCAACCGAACTTTGCAGTAGCTTGGAGTAATCTTGGCTGTGTTTTTAATGCACAAGGGGAAATTTGGCTTGCAATTCATCACTTTGAAAAGGTTAGTCATTAAATTAATAATTGGTATTTATGAAATACTTATATATGCAGGGTGTTTCTATTAGAACTGAATAATACTCCTTTACTTAAGTAGACACGTAATGTCTTTCTTTCTCTGACAGTATTATAGCATTTGCTGGATGATATATGGCAGTTTCCAGTTTTGCATTGAAAATGTACTTTAGTAATTAAAAACTGCTTTTTTAAACTGGCAGCTTGAAAAGAAGCAGGGTTGTAGAGAAGCAGGGCTCCTTGGTGAAAAGACTGATTGCAGATCTGGGGCAGGAAATGTACAAAATTAACCTGGAGTGCAAGAGTCTGTCATAGCAGAAAGCAAGGAAGTTTTGATATATTTGTGTCAAAAGTACTCAGGAGGAAACTGGAAGAGACTTCCACTGTCTAAAAATGGGCATTGAGGATCAGTGGGAATAATAATTGAAATATTATTGAAACTTCAAATACTTTAAATTCATGAGTTCATAATTATTCTCAGAAGAAATTCATGGGTCATCTTCGGAAGATAAGGACCAATTCATTATGAAAACTGGTTAAAAAATTGTCCTCTCCTGTGTGAACTGGACATCAGGGTAACCCAAGAGTTGATAGGAGAAAGTTTCTTTTTGTACAAGTGTTCCAGTTAATAAATGAAGTATGTTAAATGATAGAATCTGAGTATCACCAGTAATAAATTTAGGCATTTATCAGTGGCAAAAAGGAGACCCAACCAGACATTTTGTACCTGGTGATAGAAGTAAGTATTGATACTTCCATTAGCGAAGTAGCCTTTCAAAAAGAGAAAAGAACCCAAATCTGATTAAGCTTGTAGTTCCACCAATTTATAGGAAGTAACATGAGATGGAAGCATAAACATGTTAAAGACACCATAGGAGTACAGTCAGCAAATTCAAACTCTGGGAAGCTGTTTAGAACAATGATCTGATCTCTTCAACAAATTGCAGGAATAAAAATGGAGATTTAAACTTTTAATTTAAAAGATTAAACTCACATGTTAATTGTATGGGTCTTATTTGGATCCTGAATCAAAGTTAATCAGAAATTGGACCACTGAATGGATACTTGATATTAAGGAATTGCTGTAATTTTTAAGTATGATATTGGTATTGTGGTTATGCTAGGAAAAAATATTCCTGAATTGTCCCTGAAATAGATTTTGAAGTATTTTTGAGAGCACTGAAAATTAACTTCAAAATGATCTGGTTAGGCTGGAATATAGATTAAATATGATTGAACATAATTTTTCAATTGTTGAATCTGGGTAATGGAGACTGCTTTTGTATATATTTGAAATTTTCCATAATAAAAAGTTAGTGGGTGGACATCTATCACTATAGATAATCTAACTTAAGTGCAACAAAGTTGCCATCTATGAAAAGGAAGTATTCTTAATGAATCTTAAATATATTCACACTTATTACCTTTAACTTTTCAGTGCTTCAGTTCAGGTTTCTACTTTTTACACTCTAAGAGTACCTACTGGGACTTCCATGGTGGTCCAATGGCTAAGACTCTGTGGTCCCAGTACAATGGACCTAGGTTTGATTCCTGGTCAGGGAACTAGATTCCATGTGACTCAACTAAATATCCTGCATGCTGCAGAAAATCAAAGATCCTGACTGCTGCAACTAAGACCTGGTACAGCCAGATAAAAAGAAAAAAAAAGAGTACCTACTCTTGCTCAGTGGTTCTCTTTGGTTGCACATGAGGAGCTTGTAAAAGATATGGATGTCCTGGCCCCATTTTCATTTTTAAAATTTTTATTTTATTTTACTTTTTGGCTGCACCCCAAGACATGTGGGATCTTAGTTCCCTTATCAGGGATTGAACTGTACTCCCTGCATTGGAAGGCAGAGTCTTAACCACTAGACCTCTGTGGAAAGTCCCCCAGCCCCATTTCAGAGAATCTGAGTTAATTTCCCTGTGGTAGAACTCAGGCACCATTTAGGAAGTGTTAGTCATTCCAGTCGTGTCTGACTCTTTGTGACCCCATGGACTCTAGCCCCACCAGGCTCCTCTGTCCATGGAATTCTCCAGGCCAGAATACTGGAGTGAGTTGCCATTTCCTTCTCCAGGGGCTCTTCCCGGCCCAGGGATTAAACCCTGGTCTCCGACATTGCAGGCAGACTCTTTACCAACTGAGCCACCAGGGAAGTCCTACCATTTAGGAGGTGAATTCTGATACAGTGCCAGGGTTGAGAATTACTTCTGTGGATATATCTGCTTATATGTTAAGATAGCTTCAGAACTATTTGGATGAGACCATTTAATGGTTAGCATCCCATTGTAGTAATGTATCTTACTGAATATATGGCTCTAATTACATATGTTATTAATGTCTGAGTATACAGTTGTAGTTATTGAAGTATATATTTCTCAGAGTTTGCTGCTGCTTCCTACCATTATTTATTTTTTTTAGAAAACCTAGGCTTCATTAACTGAGAATAAAATAGGGCCAGCTATTAGAAGTATTCAGCTGAATAAAATTGGAGCAGACCCAGTTTAAAATTTTTTCCTTCAGGACACATTTTACTCAAATAGGAAGTTATTTTGATAATATTGAGGCTTGTGAATAATGAATGTACTGAAATAATTGGGTTTTAAAAATGAAAGAAATAATATCTAATTATACTGGAAAATGTAATGGGACATCTAAAATTATGTCAGAATTAAGAATTGTAATTGGGAAGTGAGTCTGAAATTCTAACTTCCTCTAAGTAACTATCTTGCAATTTTTAGGCTGTCACCCTTGACCCCAATTTTCTGGATGCTTATATCAATTTAGGAAATGTCTTGAAAGAGGCACGGATTTTTGACAGGTGAGAGAATGTTCTATTTGGAGTCTGTTGTATCAACACTTGAGAGTTTGGACTGAAATTATTACAATAGTTTGTTGAAATGCACTCCTTTTCTACAGTGTTGCTTTCCCTGATCAGGTCTGCTGTGTTACCTTTTATTATTGCCTGACTTTGCATTGTTGGCTTTTCACAAAGTCACTATCTGTCTCACTAGTTTAGTTGAAATTTCCTTTATTGTAAAACTATTGAAATGGTTATCTTTTAGACAGAATTATTCCTTAATGGTTCAAAAAGTAAAGTAAATCCTGAATTTTAACTTTGTGTTGTTTTCAAAGGAAAGCCTGTTTCTTATGTGGGTATAGAAAAGTTTTCAGTGTAAAAATACATTTTATAAAGGTACAATATTGATTTTTGAGATTGAGTATAGTATGGCATGAATTGTAACAAAGCATCCACTAAAGGTTAGCTATATTGTGTGTGTATGTTTTATTTACAGAGCTGTGGCAGCTTACCTTCGTGCCCTAAGCTTGAGTCCAAATCATGCGGTGGTACATGGCAACCTGGCTTGTGTATACTATGAGCAAGGCCTGATAGATCTAGCAATAGACACCTACAGGCGAGCTATTGAACTGCAACCGCATTTTCCTGATGCTTACTGCAACCTAGCCAATGCTCTCAAAGAGAAGGGCAGTGTAAGGATTTTTATTCACTTTGTTACCTGGTGGGATTTTTTAAAAAGTCATTTTTGTATTTATTGTCCTGTATTTATCATCATTAAATATTGAAACGGTAAATTGTTTGACTTCGGAGTTTCGATTGAGAGGAAGAATAGCAAAAATACCTGTTTTTGGAATGTTACCAGCTACTAGGCTTAACTAAGCAATTGTTAGAATAATATCACTGGTGGCTCTTTGATTCCTCTGTATAGGGTTTGAATAGCTTGTTTTGTTTTTTAGGTTGCTGAAGCAGAAGATTGTTATAATACAGCTCTCCGACTGTGTCCCACCCATGCAGACTCTCTGAACAACCTAGCCAATATCAAACGGGAACAGGGAAACATTGAAGAGGCAGTTCGCTTGTATCGTAAAGCATTAGAAGTATGTTGAGGGTGGTGTGACTGGGTATTTTGTGTGATAGTAGAGGGAAGGCAATTAAATCTGCCATGTCATCTACCTCTTTTGTAAAAATAAATAGTGGTTGAATCATTCATTGAACCAATTAATTGAGTACCTAAAGTATGAGTGAGGTCCTGTGTAACATTCAAGAAAGTCCTTAACATTGAGTTTGTTATTTTATGTGTAGATAAGATCTGCATAAAAATTTAAACAGTAAGCGACAGTTCAAGAGGAGTTATCAGTAAGTATATAATTTCAGTGCCTGATGGCTATAATGTTGGTTGGTTAGATGCGGTAGCAATTTCAAAGAGAGAGATGCTAGAGTTACCAGCATAAATTAAGATGAGGATAGGTCTACCTCATTATGTTTTGAAACATGGAGAGGTATAAAATAAAGAGGTAGAATTTGAGCTCTTTGGCTTTGAAGAATGCATAGACTTGGAGAAGGTAGAAGTATAGGGATATAAAGGTGCTTGAGCCAAGTTCTTGTTGTAAGTTATTACTGCTGTTTAAGCTAAAGTTATTGTTTTAAACCTCAGTTATCATTTTTAATCTTCATAGGTCTTCCCAGAGTTTGCTGCTGCCCATTCAAATTTAGCAAGTGTATTACAGCAGCAGGGAAAACTGCAGGAAGCTCTGATGCATTATAAGGAGGCGATTCGGTAAGAGACTTCCCAGCTTTATTTTTTCTTTCAAGGTTTTAAATGCTTGGTGTTTAGCACATTTGATATATGGCACTTTTAGTAACAGCAGACTAAATTAACATTACAGGGTTAAAGGTTTTAGTACTAGAGAAATAAAATCTTTGTTCTGTCCTTTAGAATCAGTCCTACCTTTGCTGATGCTTATTCTAATATGGGAAACACTCTAAAGGAGATGCAGGATGTTCAGGGAGCCTTGCAGTGTTACACTCGTGCCATTCAAATTAACCCTGCATTTGCAGATGCCCACAGTAATCTGGCTTCCATTCACAAGGTACTATTTTTTAATATGTATTTTATTATATGTACATCTTAGTAGGTAATGTTTTTAATTTTAGGGAACATTTTAACCATCCTACTTTATTTACTTCCAGGATTCAGGGAATATTCCAGAAGCAATTGCTTCTTATCGCACTGCTCTGAAGCTTAAACCTGATTTTCCTGACGCTTACTGTAATTTGGCTCATTGCCTGCAGGTAAAGAATGACGGGCCAGTAACTGGCTTTCAGGGTTGTAATCTCTTTTTAATTGTTATGTGCCATATTAATCCAAGCTTGGTTGGAGACAGTGTTCTCTAATGGGTTATCTGACATTACTTGAGGCCAAAGACACATAAAATGTTAAGTCGTGGAATACAATTTACTGGATAATATCTTCTTTTTGGCTTCTCTAGATTGTCTGTGACTGGACAGACTATGATGAGCGAATGAAGAAGTTGGTTAGCATTGTGGCTGACCAGTTAGAGAAGAATAGGTTGCCTTCTGTGCATCCTCATCATAGTATGCTGTATCCTCTTTCTCATGGCTTCAGGAAAGCTATTGCCGAGAGGCATGGAAACCTCTGCTTGGATAAGGTGCAAGTCTTTTGTTTTAATCTTTTTGTTCTAAAGTAAGACATGGATACAAAAAACTGTGTGAATCAGATTTATGGCTTAGTAAGTTATCATAAGGTGAACACGACCCAAGTTGAGAAATGAAGCTTTGTGAATGAGCCCAGAAGCTCCTTCCATTGTGTCCTGTCTTTTATTTTTATATTTAGCTGTACCAAGTCTTAGTTGTGGCATACAGGATCTTCAGTCTTCATTGTGGCATGTGCAATCTTTAGTTGCAGTACACAGGATCTAGTTCCCTGACCAAGGATCAAACCCAGGCCTTTGCATTGAGAGCGTGGAGTGTTAGGCACTGGACCACTAAGGAAGTCCCTGTCCTATCTTGATCATAATCCCTTCCATTCTATAAGGCAGAATCCTTGACTGAAATACTACCAGTAGGCTGATGTTATTTTCCTTTAGTTTTAAAATCATAGTTTTTAATAATGTTGTATTTTATACTCACTTTTGAGAATCAGAGCACTACTTGATAAAAGGTGGGAATTTACTTAGCAGAATAGAGTGGAGTGCTAGGTCTAATTCTGTTTTTTGAAAATGTTCCCCTACAGAATTTTCTTCTAAAATGTAGGGTTTGACATACTCTGTCCACTTTGCTTCCTTCCTATGACTTTTAGACTTGCTTGGGCTATTTCACTGGCCTCAGAAACAGTCACAGTATGAACCATATTATATAAGTTGCTAAGGTTGCATTGAACTGGCTATATGAATTAAAGAAGTATTCTGGGCACAAAACCATTCCCAATAGGTGTGAGTTGTGTTTTTAGTCAGTTTTCCTAGGTGAAAGTTTACATATAGACTCAATTTTACTAACAAGCCTTGTATTCCATTGTTAGATTAATGTACTTCATAAACCACCATATGATCATCCAAAAGACTTGAAGCTCAGTGATGGTCGACTGCGTGTAGGATACGTGAGTTCTGACTTTGGGAATCATCCTACTTCTCATCTTATGCAGTCTATTCCAGGCATGCACAATCCTGATAAATTTGAGGTAAGACTAGTGTTTCCCTAGAGCCACTGTTGTCACCATTAGGTGTTAAGCCCAGTGTCTTTTTAGGAAAGATCTGGGGCAAGGTTATTAAATACATATTATGTGCTACCTTTCAGGTATTCTGTTATGCCTTGAGCCCAGATGACGGCACAAACTTCCGAGTGAAGGTGATGGCAGAAGCCAATCATTTCATTGATCTTTCTCAGGTAGGTGTAACTCTTACACTTTAGCTTTTTAATTTGAGCAAATAATGAATAAAACTGTTGACTTCTAGCTTGTATTTTTCCTGACAAATATTTAACATCAGCTGTTTCATGCCTTTCCTGGAGAAGGGAATAGCAGACCACTCCAGTATTCTTGCCTGGAGAATACCATGG
Source organism: Oreotragus oreotragus (assembly GCA_006410675.1). Lineage (NCBI taxonomy): Eukaryota > Metazoa > Chordata > Mammalia > Artiodactyla > Bovidae > Oreotragus > Oreotragus oreotragus. The sequence goes on along the minus strand of SJYX01006669.1, from coordinate 124,293 downwards.
ACAGAGGAGCCTGGTGGGTTTGCCCATGGGGTCGCAAAGAGTCAGAAATGACTGAGCGACTAATGCGCACACACACACACACACACACACACACACGCATGCACGCACATGCATACTACATGCCTGTGGGCAATTGCTTTGATCTTATTTCCTTGATTGTTTACATTTGTTACATTACATTTATAATCATCATGGATTTTGCTGAGGTTGCAATTAAATAGAAACATGATATATCTCTGCTTGGACATAGAACTTCTCTGGGGATTGAGCTTGCACTTGTGACAGTAGATATCTAATATTACCTGAATAAGTTGAGCAAGATGGTGGCTTGAAAGAACAAACAGGTCATTTAAAGGGCCTTTGCCTTTAAATCTTTATTTCTGTACTTGGCTCCGTTGCTGTTTTCTCTAGGAGCTAAAGTTTTTTGATAAATTAAGATAGAAACCTCTGAGGGAATGTTGCTGAAGGTATGGACTAGAGTTTTTTCTTACAGGCCCTTTTGGCCACTTTGGTGACTAACAGAGGTATGTATGGTATGTCTAGTAATTCATATAGATGAATCATTGAAGTCCTAGTAGAATTGCAAGACTCTTGTCATTTCATAAATAATTTGTACCCAACATCTTTTGCATTATAGCTATTGCTTTGGAAGTACACCTTACCATTTTTGGTGTAGGGTTGGACTCTTCTGTGACCAAGCAGCATACGACCCTCCATCTCTTGAGACCTTTCAGGATTCACTGCTTATTGACTGAAGTATAAACTCTTTAAAATATATATATATCTTTTATACATATATATTAATTGAAGCATAGTTGACATACAATATTAGTTTCAGGTATGTGTGCACTCACTAAGTTGCTTTAGTTGTGTCTGACTCTTTGAACCCTATGGACTGTAGCCCCCCAGGCTCCTCTGTCCATGGGATTCTCCAGGCAAGAATACTGGAGTGGNTTTTATACATATATATTAATTGAAGCATAGTTGACATACAATATTAGTTTCAGGTATGTGTGCACTCACTAAGTTGCTTTAGTTGTGTCTGACTCTTTGAACCCTATGGACTGTAGCCCCCCAGGCTCCTCTGTCCATGGGATTCTCCAGGCAAGAATACTGGAGTGGGGTGCCATTCCCTTCTCCAGGGGATCTTGGCAACGCAGAGATCAAACCTGTCTCTTGGATCTCCTGCATTGGCAGGCGAGTTCTTTACCACTAGCGCCACCTGGGAAAATTTCAGGTGTACTACATAGTTAATTGATACTTGCACATATTATGAAATCACCATGAAAAGTCTGGTAATCATCTGTTTCCATACAAAGTTACTACAGTATTATGACCATATTCCTCATGTTGTATGTTATATCCCTGTGGCTTGTTTTATACCTGGAGGGTTTTTTTTAAAGTAATCTTCATATATGTAAACTTCATAGTAAACTTCATATATGAAGTCCAGACTCTTCAGAATGACCTTCACAACCTTTCTGAGTTTGACTGCAGCCTTGTTTGTCAGTGCTTTTCACCCACCATTAGCCTTCAGTTATACCCTATAGCAAACAGAAGTGACCTACCCATTTTTTTCAACCTACTGTGCACTTTACTCTGGTTCCTTATTGATACAGTTCTCTGTGAGATTATAATTTTTCCAACTCCTCAAACTCTTATCCATCTTTGGACACCCATTTCAAATACCATCTCTGCTATGAAGCCTAGTTGTTCATACATTCAATGTAGAATTAAACTCTCCTTCCTCTGTATCCTGTTTCTGTGATACTGTGGGCCCATTTTAATGGCACTTAACCATATTTTTAGTCTGCATTAATGTAGTCTTAATTTGTGTTCTTGTATTTTTGCATCTGGGAATTTGAATTCTGTTTAATATCATTAAGGCTAATTGAATCAGCCTGAGATTGTACATAATAAATTTTTATTTTTTTATTCTGTAGATTCCATGCAATGGAAAAGCAGCAGATCGCATCCATCAAGATGGTATACACATCCTTGTAAATATGAATGGTTATACCAAGGGTGCTCGAAATGAACTCTTTGCTCTCAGGCCAGCTCCTATTCAGGTAAAGGAAATAATAATAATAACAACAACATTCACTATGTTTATTGGGCTAAAAAGACAGTGATATGATTTTTCCCCCTCTGGTTAACTATCCTTTGACACAATAGGATAGACATGCCTAACTTATGAAAAAAGTGTAGTTCTTGAAAATGCATAAAGACAAAGAATTATAGGTAAGGACACAATGCCCACAGGTACATGTTTATGGAGACATGCAGTTTGTAGTTGATGTAAACAGTTGTTCTGTGTTATAAATTGGAAAAACAGTTTAGCACTTGGAAGTTTATTCTGAAATATTACTTGATTGCTTTGGCTAAAGAAGTCCACCTTCATTTGTTTACTTATTTAATTTTAGACCCTTTTGATGAAGGTACTTAGTTTTCCATCTGATTTTATTTTTTCTTCTAGGCAATGTGGCTGGGGTATCCTGGGACTAGTGGCGCACTTTTCATGGATTATATCATCACTGATCAGGAAACTTCACCTGCTGAAGTTGCTGAGCAATATTCTGAGAAGCTGGCTTATATGCCTCATACTTTCTTTATTGGTGATCATGCTAATATGTTTCCTCACCTGAAGGTAGGTAGAAAAACAATGCTATAGGGGAATTGCAAAGAACTGTAGTCATTTATTTCTTACTACTGTTCCTGTGCATCCTAACAGATATATCTGAAACTTTTTTTTATCAGAAAAAAGCAGTTATCGATTTTAAGTCCAATGGGCACATTTATGACAATCGGATTGTGCTGAATGGGATCGACCTCAAAGCATTTCTTGATAGTCTACCAGATGTGAAAATTGTCAAGGTCAGAACCTGGTCAATATTGTAATTAAAATAAAGTTATCTGCATTTGGGCTCTTTTCCCTAATGATGTATTTTCTGTGTAATTATTTTAAGATGAAATGTCCTGATGGAGGAGACAATGCAGACAGCAGTAATACAGCTCTTAATATGCCTGTCATTCCTATGAATACTATTGCAGAAGCAGTAATTGAAATGATTAACAGAGGACAGATTCAGATAACAATTAATGGATTCAGTATTAGCAATGGACTGGCAACTACCCAGGTGAGAAGAGAATAATAGAATGTACTGTGTACCACCAAGTAGACATTTATCTTTTCTAGATCTCATAACTGTAGGAGGTAAGCATTGTTACTCCTGTTTTATAGATGAGGAAATGAATTTGGGTAAAACTGGCATCTTATATATGTTTGTTTGATTTTAAAAGTCACTTGTATTCAGCCATCAGATTACTTAATGAGAGTCTTCTGTGTTAATACCTTGTTATTCCCTGCCTCTGTGGCTTTGCTCTTATCAATGGTGAAATATGTGTAGACATCACACAGTTTCTTGCTTCTATAACTCATCCTTTCCCCAGGTCAATCTACTCATCTTTAAGACTTTCAGTTCAGACAGTTCCTCCGACAATCTGTTTCTGTCCATATCTGTAACCTCTCCTTCCCTGCTCCATTGGTACCTGTATTCTCTGCTTCTGAAATATTTGGCATGTATCTTTACATCCAGCACAACACATTCTAAGTCCTGGGTTTGAATGTATTTGCTACTGAATTGAATTACTTTAGAGCCTGTGTCTTAGCCTCCGTAATGTAGTATGTGCTCAGTAAATATATATTGCTTGTGTACTTGAATAAATGAATGTGTAGCTCTGTCAAGAGATATAAGGCAAGCATCTTTGGCCTCTTAGGAGTTAAAAGTTTTAGTGGTATAGCAATTTATGGCCTAGCTTTCCTGGTGGCTCAGAGGTTAAAGCGTCTGCCTGCAATGCGGGAGACCTGGATTCGATCCCTGGGTGGGGAAGATCCCCTGGAGAAGGAAATGGCAACCCACTCCAGTATTCTTGCCTGGAAAATCCCATGGATGGAGGAGCCTGGTGGGCTACGGTCCATGGGGTTGCAAAGAGTTGGACACGACTGAGCAAGTGACTTAACTAATAGCAATTTATACAGAGGGTGCTTGAAGTGAATTCAGGTTAGGGAATTAATCGCCCATAATGTGCATTGGGTTGAAAAGACTGATGTGTTTTTCCCCCCCTTCTAGTTAACTGTCCTTTGAAACAATAGGGCAGACATGCTTGACTTAAGGGAAAAAAAGTGTAATTCTTGAAGTGTACAAGGGCAAAGAATTTTGAATGTAGAACACAATGCCTATCTGTATGAGATGTCCATCACACCTGGAATAGTTATATAACAATGTAAGGTAGTCCCCAGATGTGTGGGAATTGCAAGATAAGACTATAATTATGTATATAGATGCTCAGAAATAGTGGTGAGGCGAGGCGCTTTTACAGAGATTGTTTGGTAACTGAAGTTTAGTCCTGAAAGGTGAATGTGATTTAGAAAAGGACATTTCATTCATGAAGAAAAAGAGTGAGAAGAAGCTTGCTATTGGATTTATAGGATTTTGAAGAGAACTTTTTGGCTAGAGTGAGATGTTTCATAGTGCAGTCCACCCCAAATTAAGATAGTGCCCTAACTTTTTTCCTGTAACTTAATGCGTCACAAATATTTTCCCATTGTAGTTTAGTTATATGACTTTTAATGGTTATACCACTTTGCATTATAAGGATTCTTTATTGATTGAAAAATATTGGAGTGTGTTGACTTTAAGTATAATCATCATATTGTTTTTCTTGTTGTAGATCAACAATAAGGCTGCCACTGGAGAAGAGGTTCCTCGTACCATTATTGTAACCACACGTTCTCAGTATGGGCTACCAGAAGATGCCATTGTGTACTGTAACTTTAATCAGTTATATAAAATTGACCCTTCCACTTTGCAGATGTGGGCAAATGTGAGTATGTGTAAATTCATTATTAATGTCTAGAAATTCTAGAAAAGATTCTGTATATAGGCCGTCTTGCTGAGGCTGCCTGCCCCTCCCCGACCCCCATTTAGGAACTATTGTGCTCATGTCTAATTTTCAAAAGAGCTGTAGATTTCAGCAGTTTTTTATTTTCTTTCATGTGTCTAAATATCACATTATGGACTTTTTTTTTTTACATTACATTATGGACTTTTAAAATTTATGTATTTAAAAGCAAACTTCTTCAGGCCAAGTGGTAAATATTTTTGGTTTCTCAGTCCATACTGTCTGTCATATCTACTCAGTTCTGCCACTGTAACAGGAAAACACCATACTTGTAAATGAATGAATGTAGGTATATTCCAATAAATTTTTATTTACAAAAGCGGGCAATATGTGAGATATGTCAGATTTGGCTCATAGGCTGTATTTGCCAACTCATGGTCTAAGCTGATAGTAAAGCTGTTAATGTATATTCATCCGTGTTTAATAGCATTCTCGCAATATTGTAGTTAAAACTAGGAAGGAATTGGTTTATGCCGTTACCTAGATCAGTCATTTCATTGTACTACTTCATGTAAGCAGGACCTCTGAAGGTTCTAAACTTTGCTATCCATACCTGGTTTTTATTCCATAGAGCTAAAATGGAGATAATTCTTGGTTGACTTTTTTTCTGATCAATCTCTGGGTTTTTTGGTCTGTTTTCTTTTTTTTGAAGGAGGAGGGAGGGTGGGGGAGAAGAAGAAGCAGATGAGTTCAGGTTTACTATCCCTTAGTCTTCACTTCCCCATTTCAAAAAACCTGAAAACCAAAAACATGTGCATAAGTTTGCAGTAATTTATTTGGTAGCAAAACTGCCTGAAATGATGTTAAGCTATTTATGATTCTTTATTTTCTTCTATTTAATATGAATATTCCTACATCTTGATGGAAAAATATTAATATGTTTGTTTACAGGAAGTTGCTGCTGAGCACATTATGTAATTTATACTTACTGTACTACCTTTTAAAAATCTGAAATACTCTAAATTCTGAAATCTATCTGTTCTCATGACTTTCAGTGAAGGGATGGTGAACTTAATAGATGTAGATCTAAATCAGGTAGACAAACTGTGGCCTGTGGGCCAGATCTAGTCCCCTGCTTGTTCTTGTTTTGTTTGTTTGGTTTTTCGGTTTGTTTTTGGTCACAGTGTGAGGCATGCCAGATTTTAGTTCCCCAGTCCGGGATCAAACACACACCCCCTGTGGTAGAAGCACAGTCTTAACCACTGGACTGCCAGGAAAGTCCCAACTGCTTGTTTTTGTAAATAAAATTTTATTGACACACAGCTATGCCTACCAGTTTACATATTGTCTGTGGCTGCTTTCCAGTGATGAGGGCAGAATTGAATAGTTATGATAGAGTCCATGCTGGCATCAAAAGCAAAAATATTTGCTCTCTGGTCCTTTACAGAAAAAAATCTGCCGACCCCTGATCTAGAGTGGCCAAATAAAGTTTGGCAAATGTGAGCTAACTTTGTTGTACCATGCTGGGGAATTTGAAAGTTGAAATGGAAAATTCCTATCTTGTGGACAAAAACCACTCCTAGTATCAGTTACCACAGGACATAGCTGCCTCAGATCATTCCATTAGTTACTTGTTTTGTGCTTCTTGCATCAGTCTCCTGTTTCTTTGAACTGTGTTTGGGGACAGCTAAGCAGAACACTATAACCCAGTTGATCTAATTCATCTATGTGGAAAAAAAAAAAGTTCACAGTAGGCTGCTTTCTGGGTGAAAAGCATAGAGTATGTTATATGGTAGAATTACTAGAAATTTATGGGAGCCTTTCTTGAGAAGGGCAGAGCTATTAATACTTGTTCTCGTTTTCCCTATTTTAGATTCTGAAGCGTGTTCCCAATAGTGTACTGTGGCTGTTACGTTTTCCAGCAGTAGGAGAACCTAATATTCAACAGTATGCACAAAATATGGGACTTCCTCAGAATCGTATCATTTTTTCACCTGTTGCTCCTAAAGAGGAACATGTCCGGAGAGGCCAGCTGGCTGATGTCTGTCTAGACACTCCCCTTTGTAATGGGCACACCACAGGGATGGATGTTCTCTGGGCAGGGACACCCATGGTGACTATGCCAGGTGAGTTGTTTCCTTATTCTTTTCAAAATCTCCTTGGAAGAAACACTTCCAGGTGAAATCATATGTACTAGAAGCAATATTTAGGGCAAAATGATAGAAAATGAGACTTGTTCAGGTCTGAACATGCCTCATCTGCATTGTATGGATATTTAAACATAAATAACATTAATAACTGTGTGCTATTTGCGTTCTCAAATGTGCAATTATCTTTTTTTACTGCAGGAGAGACTCTTGCTTCTCGAGTTGCGGCTTCCCAGCTCACTTGTTTAGGTTGTCTTGAGCTTATTGCTAAAAATAGACAAGAATATGAAGATATAGCTGTGAAGCTGGGGACTGATCTAGAATAGTAAGTAAACTTTTCCATGAAAAATTATATGGTATAGTGAAGGAAATAAGGAAAATTTAGAGAGAATTTAGATGTGAAATCATAAAATAAGGGTAATATAAAATAAGTGAATTAGTTGTATGCTCTCTGGATGAGATAAGAACTTTTTATTTATTATTTAATTTATTTTGGCTGTGCTGTGAGGAATGAGGGATCTTAGTTCTCCAACCAGGGATCAAACCCTTGCCCCCTGCAGTGGAAGTGTGGTCTTAACCACTGGATTGCCAATATATAAAGACTGAAGAATATTTACATTTTAAATCCTTTAATAGGAAAGTAAACAAGGAAATGACAACTGACCGAAGTAGAAAATCAAATAGTTAACAGGAAAAAGTTTCAGCCTCTGTCGTAGAAATAAATATTTCTGTATGTATTTATTTATTGGCTGTGCCATGCTGCTTGCAGGATCTTAGTTCCCTGGCCAGGAACTGAACCCATGCCCTTGGGCAGGGTGAGTGCAGAGGCCTAACAACTGAACTATGAGGGAATTCCCTAGCAGAAATAAAATAACATTGAGGTATACCCATTATTTGGCTATAAAGTGAAAGACTTTTAATATGATACCAATGATGAGGGAGCATTGAGGTGCTGGCCTTTTCATACATTGGTAAATAAATTGGTGCAATCTTTTTAAAGAAAAAAGCTGAATCTTTGACCCTAATAATATCCAGGTACAACTTAAATGCTTAGATAAATGATGCTTTATCCATACAGTAAAATAGTGTATTACTTAAATGAGATTTTTCTTTGGGTATTATGGGTGATTTTTTTTTTCTTTTTGTTTTTCTGAGAAGTAGCATATTATGTAGAAGCTTAAAGAAGCATCCTCTTTGAGTTAGACTTCCTGGGTTTGAATCCAGGCTCTCATAATTTTTGTGACTTTCAACAAGTTAGTCTTTATGTGCCTTGGTTTTTCCATCTGCAAAATGGGGATGAATGATAGTACCTACCTTGCAGAGATATGAGGATTTTAAAAAGATCTTCCATGTGAAGTACTTACAACACTTCTTGGTACATAGTAAGCATTCAACAGATGGATGTTAAGCATTTATTTATTTTCAAAATTTTCTCCATTGAACATCACATACAGCTAAGAAAAATAAGTGAAAAATTTGAGACCGGGCATTAAATATGAAGCTTCAGGTCCATCATCCCAGAGATAACTACAGTAAATAATTTAGTGTATTTTTTTTTTATGTTTTTGGAACTTAGCTGATTTCATATAAATAATGCTTTTCCCCAAGATTTTGTTATGACAAGTTTCAGTTTTATAATAAACACATACTTACCACCTAGCTTCCACCACTAATATTCTTCTATACTTTTACCACATTCATTTCATCTATTTATTTCTATACCCATTTAGTAATCCATCTTATTTGAAGTAAATTATATACATCAGTGTTTTTACTTCAGAATGGACATCATTAAGAGTTTAATATTTGCTTCTCTTTTCTTTTGAGGTAAAATTTAAATACAGTGGAATGCATGAATCTTTTCTTTAATTTTGTTAATTGAAGTGTAGTTGATTTACAACATTGTGTTTCTGGTGTATAGCAGAATTGATTCAGTTATACACACACACATTTTTCATTTTCTTTTCCATATGGTTTATTATGGGATATTGAATATAGTTCCTTGTGCTATAAACTAGGATCTTATTTATTTTATATATACTAGATACATGTGTGTGTGTGTGTGTGTATGCTATGTATAGTATCTGCTAATCCCAACTGGAATACACAAATCTGAAGTGAGTTTTGAGAAATACCTTTATAAGCCAAACCTCCAACAAGATATAGCATATTACCATCACTCCAGAAGGTTGCTTCACACCCCTTCTCAGTTGGTCCACCTCACCAGCCCTGAGAAAACCACTGTTTTGAATTTTTTTCCACCATAGTTTATTTGGGGCTTACCAGGTGGCACTAGTGGTGAAGGGCCTGCTTGCAGTGCAGGAGATGTAAGAGATGCAGGTCTGATCTCTGGCTTGGGAAGATTCCTTGGAGGAGGGCATGACAACCTACTCCAGTATTCTTGCCTGGAGAATCCCACGGACAGAGGAGCCTACAGTCCATGGGGTTGCAGAGTCAGACACGACTGAAGCAACTTAGCATGCACACACGCATGCACATAATTTACTTAGTCTTATTAGAACCGCATACAAATGGAATCATACATTATGTACTCTGAAGGCTTCTTTCACTCAGGATAATGTTCTGAGATTCATCCATGTTGTTGGCTGATAATCAGTAACTCATTCCCTTTTATTGCTGAGTGATATTTCAGTGTATGGATGCAGCACAGTTTAACCATTCTGCTGAGATTCAGAATTTTATTTGGAAGATAACATTAATATGGTTATGGTTGGTTTGAGGCCAGTGGATATGCATAGCCATTTTACTAGTTTTTGGCACAGCAAACAATAAAATAACATTTTAATTAATTAAAAAAAACTCTTCAGAAGTATTCCAGCTTCTGGTTTTAAAGTAATAATTGTCTCTATATAAGAATAGTTTCATGACAGTATATTCAGAACAAGAATCGAGAGAGAATTCTTTCCTGTGTTCCCAGAAGAATTGATTTTTTTCCTGTTTCTGAACAAGTGATATTAGAAACACTTAAAAAAATAATTTTAATTGGAGGATAATTACTTTACACTATTGTGATTTCTGCCGTACATTGACATGAATCAGCCATGAGTGCACATATGTCCTCCCATCCTGAACCCCCCTCCCATCTCCCTTACCACCCCATCCCTCTGGGTTGTCCCAGAGCACCAGTGCCCTGCTTCATGCATCAGACTTGCATTGGTCATCTATTTTACATGTAATAGTATACATATTTCAATGCTGTTCTCTCTCAAATCATCCCACACTCACCTTCTCCCACATAGTGCAAAAGTCCTTGAATATAGGATCGTCATTACCATCTTTCTAAATTCCACATATATATGTATATATATATAAATACACTGTATTGGAGTTTCTCTTTCTGACTTACTTCACTCTGTATGATAGGCTCCAGTTTCATCCACCTCATTAGAACAGACTCAAACACATTCTTTTTCATAGCTGAGTAATACTCCATTGTGTATATGTACCACAACTTCCTAATCTGTTCACCTGCTGATGGACATCTAGGTTGCTTCCATGTGCTAGCTATTGGAAAGTGAAAGTGAAGTCGCTCAGTCGTGTCCGACTCTTTGCGACCCCATGGACTGTAGCCTACCAGGCTCCTCTGTCCATGGGATTTTCTAGGCAATAGTACTGGAGTGGATTGCCATTTCCTTCTCCAGGGAATCTTCCCAACCCAGGGATTGAACCCAGGTCTCCCACATTGTAGACAGACGCTTTACCGTCTGAGCCACCAGGGAAGTCCAGCTACTGTAAACAGTGCTGCAATGAACATAGGGGTACATGTGTTTCAGTTGTGGTTTTCTCGGTGTGTATGCCCAGCAGTAGGATTTCTGGGTCGGATGGCAGTTCTAATTGCTGTTTTTTTAAGGAATCTCCACACTGTTCTCCATAGTGGCTGTTACCAGTTTGCCTTCCTACCAACAGTGTAAGAGGGTTCCCTTTTCTCCACAGCCTCTCCAGTATTTATTGTTTGTAGACTTTGATGGCAGCCATTCTGACCGGCGTGAGATGATACCTCACTGTGGTTTTGATTTGCATTTCTCTAATAATGAGTGATGTTGAGCACCTTTTGATGTATTGTTAGCCATCTGTATGTCTTCATTGGAGAAATGTCTGTTTAGTTCTTTGGCCCACGTTTTGATTGGGTGGTTCATTTTTCTGGTATTGAGCTTCATGAGCTACTTGTGTGTTTTGGAGATTAATTCTTTGGCAGTTGTTTCATTTACTGCTATTTTCTCTCTTCTGAAGATGCCTTTTCACCTTGCTTACAGTTTCCTTTATTGGGCAAAAGCTTTTAAGTTTAATTAGGTCCCATACTGTTTATTTTTGTTTTTATTTCCATTACTCTGGGAAGTGGGTCAGAGAGGCTCTTGCTGTGACTTATGTCACAGTGTTCTGCCTATGTTTTCCTCTAAGAATTTTACAGTTTCTGGTCTTACATTTAGACCTTTAATCCATTTTATTTTTGCGTATGGTGTTAGAAAGTGTTCTAATTTCATTCTTCTGCACATAGTTGACCAGTTTTCCCAGCACCACTTGATAAAGAGATTGTCTTTTCTCCACTGTATATTTTTGCCTCCTTTGTCAAAGATAAGGTGTCCATAGGTACTTGGTTTTCTCTCTGGGCTTTCTATTTTGTTCCATTGACCTATATTTCTGTCTTTATGCCAGTACCATACTGTCCTGATGACTGTGGTTTTGTAGTAGAGTCTGAAGTCAGGCAGGTTGATTGCTCCGGTTCCATTCTTCTTTCCCAAGATTGCTTTGGCTATTCAAGATTTTTTGTGTTTCCATACAAACTGAAATTATTTGTTCTAGTTCTATGGAAAATACCATTGGTAGCTTGATAGGGATTGCACTGAATCTATAGATTACTTTGAGTAGTATAATCATTTTCACTATATTGATTTTTCCAATCCACGAATGTGGTATATTTCTCCATCTATTTGTGTCATCTTTGATTTCTTTCATCAGTGTTTTATAGTTTTCTATATNTGGAAAATACCATTGGTAGCTTGATAGGGATTGCACTGAATCTATAGATTACTTTGAGTAGTATAATCATTTTCACTATATTGATTTTTCCAATCCACGAATGTGGTATATTTCTCCATCTATTTGTGTCATCTTTGATTTCTTTCATCAGTGTTTTATAGTTTTCTATATATAGGTCTTTTGTTTATTTAGTAAAATTTATTCCTAAGTATTTTACTCTTTTCCGTGTAATGGAGAATGGGGTTGTTTCCTTAATTTCTCTCTTTTTTCATATACATTGCAGTGTATAGGAATGCAAGGGATTTCCTTGTATTAATTTTGTATCCTGCAACTTCATTGATTAACTCTAGTAATTTTCTGATGGTATCTTTAGGGTTTTCTATGTAGAGGATCATGTCATCTGCAAACAGAGTTTTACTTCTTCTTTTCCAGTCTGGATTCCTTTTATTTCTTTTCTTTGGTTGCTGTGGCTAGGACTTCCAAAACTATGTTGAATAGTAGTGGTGAGAGTGGGCACCCTTGTCTTGTTACTAATTTTAGAGGAAGTACTTCTCAATTTTTCGCTGTTGAGGATAATGTTTACTGTGGGTTTGTTATATATGGCTTTTATTATGTTGAGGTATGTTCCTTCTGTGCCTGCTTTCTGGAGAGTTTTTATCATAAATAGGTGTTCAATTTTGTCAAAGCCTTTCTCTGCATCTGTTGGGATAATCATATGGTTTTTATCTTTTCAATTTGTTAATATGGTGTATCATATTGATTGATTTGCAAATATTGAGGAATCCTTGCATCCCTGGAATAAACCCCACTTGGTCATGATGTGTGATCTTTTTAATATGTTGTTGGATTCTGTTTGCTAGAATTCTGTTGAGTATTTTTGCATTTATGTTCATCAGTGATATTGGCTTGTAATTTTCTTTTTTGTGGCATCCTTGTCTGGTTGTGTTAGATTAGGGTGATTATAGCCTCATAGAATTGAGTTTGGGAGTTTACCTTCCTCTGCAATTTTCTGGAAGAGTTTGAGTAGGTTAGATGTTAGCTCTTCTCTAAATTTTTGGTAGAATTCAGCTGTGAAGCCGTCTGGTCCTGGGTTTTTGTTTGCTGGAAGATTTCTGATTACAGTTTCGATTTCCATGTTTGTGATGGGCCTGTTAAGATTTTCTGTTTCTTCCTGGTTCAGTTTTGGAAAGTTGTGCTTTTCTAAGAATTTGTCCATTTCGTCTAAGTTGTCCATTTTATTGGCATATAGTTGCTGATAGTAATCTCTTCTGATTCTTTGTATTTCTGTGTTGTCTCTTGTGATTTCTCCATTTTCATTTCTGATTTTGTTGATTTGATTCTTATCCTTTTTTTCCTTGATGAGTCTGGCTAATAGTTTGTCTATCTTATTTATCTTCTCAAAGAACCAGCTTTTGGTTTTGTTGATCTTTGCTATAGTCTCATTCATTAATTTTTCACTTATTTATTCTCTGGTTTTTATGATTTCTTTCCTTCTGCTAACTTTGGGGTTCTTCTGTTCTTTTTCTAGTTGCTTTAGGTATAAAGTTAGGTTGTTTATTCGATGTTTTTCTTCTTTCTTGAGGTAGGTTTGTATTGCTATGAACCTCCTTCTTATCATGGATTTTACTGAATCCCATACGGTTTTGGTTGTCATGTTTTCATTTCATTTGTTTCTATGCATATTTTGATTTCTTTTTGATTTCTTCCGTGATCTATTGATTATTCAGAAGCATGTTGTTTAGTCTCCATATGTTTGTTTTTTATAGTTTTTTTTTTCCATGTAGTTGGGATGTACATTGTGATCAGAAAAAGAAGCTTGAGATGATTTCAGTTTTTTAAAATTTGCCAAGGCTAGATTTTTGGCCCAGGATATGATCTATCTTGGAGAATGTTCCATGTGCACTTGAGAAAAAGGTGAAGTCCATTATTTGGGGGTGAAATACCCTGTAAATAGCAATGAGGTCTAACTGGTCCATTGTATAGTTTAAAGCTTATGTTTCCTTGCTAATTTTGTTTGGTTGATCTATCCATAGGAGTGAGTGGGGTATTAAATCCCCCACTATTATTGAGAACACTTTTTTTTTTTGTATCTAAATAACCAACTCAGTTCATGTACAAGGGGAAAATTATAGCAGTAGGTGTTGCATTTTTCCCCTGGAGTGTTTTCCTATTTCATTAAAATATTCATAAAATGAATCCTTCCATCTGTTTGTGCCTTAGCTATTGTGAATGGTGCTTCAGTGAACATCTTTGCATGGCCAGATGTGTCTGCATCTCTGATTTCTTTTGAATAGATTAAAAAGGTTATTGATAGGTCATACGGTTATGAACATTTATGGTTCTAACAGACACATTGCTAAATTGCTTATTGAAAGAGTAAAGCAGTTTACATTCTAACCAGTAGTACATATGAATAGATATGTGTCATTGCCAAGAATTGTTTTTATTTTAAAGGTAGGAATAAGATGAATGGAGAAAGCATGGTATCTCTTGGATATACTTGTTTAGGAAAGAATTAAGTTTTTTCACAGAATGTGGGGGTGAACTCCATTATAGGTGTTTAACATTTTGTTATTTGTGATCTTTCACTTTTTTAGCATTGAGGTAATGGTGGGCCAGTCAGAAGAGAAAATCTTATAAAAAAGTTTGGCCATGCAATTTACCACAGAGGTGTTTAGGTATTTATGGGAGTTAGTTCTGAGTTTCTGTTGTGATTTATAAATTTGGCTCCTTTTTTATTATCCAGCCTGAAGAAAATTCGTGGCAAAGTCTGGAAGCAGAGAATATCTAGCCCCCTGTTCAACACCAAACAATACACAATGGAACTAGAGAGGCTGTATCTACAGATGTGGGAGCATTATGCAGCTGGCAACAAACCTGATCACATGATTAAGCCTGTTGAAGTCACTGAATCTGCCTAAATAAAGACACCATGTACACAGGAGAATTACCCCTATACCTGAGCCTCAACCTTCTGGTGAAAGGGAACTAGATACGTACTTTTTACTTATCTGTATGGTATCATCATGTTGCAGATGGGTGACAAATAATGATAATACAATAGCACAGCCAGACTTGCTTCCTGCATGATAGGGAGAGACACAGGAGATGGGAAACTGCTATTCCACAAGGAGTCTCCATAGGATTTTGCAGCAACCAGGTGGTGCATAGGTCTGGAAGGTCTGATCTCCCTTGGTCTTCCATGGGATGGATAGTGTGGAGGGGAGAGAGATATTGTCCAGCCGTTTTGTGATTCCATGGATTGATGAGTCTTCTGAATTAATTTTTTTCTTTATATTTTGGGTATTGGAGCTTTTAAAAATGTTTGGTTTCAGGTATTTTTATTCATGTGAAGTGTATATGATTCTCTTGAGATAAGGTTTTAAGCTAAAATTTTCCTTGTTTTAGTTTCTGAACTCTTCGGATTAATGGGAACTTTGCTGGTGTAGTCTTTTTATAGGTTTTATAAACCACTTGAGCCTATATCAGTCGTTTTAGTGTCTGACATAATGTCTGGAGCTATCAGTGCTTTGTTGGTTTAGATGATGATGGTGACAATGACGACGACGATGATGATGACTTAATATTTTTCCTGGTCTGTTTCCTAGTTCCTTCTTCCCCTCCCCTGACTTTAAAATTTTTCCTGTAACTTGGCTAACAAAACCAAGTCTGATTCAGAACCTCCCAGAGTGTTTCTCTTAAACATATCATCTGGTGCCAAATGAAAATTCTTAGGAGTGATTATTAATTATGAAGGGCACAGTTGTGGTACTGTCATTGATGATAATAATACAGGTTTTCTTGGCCTAGAGTCTTGACCTATTTCACCAGTGTTTTACCTTTGACTGTCCCTCTATGCTGCTTCCAAAAGTGATAATGTGTGATAATATTTTTACCTTCATTTCTGAAGTTTGTTTTTTTAAAGTGAGTCCTGTTCTTCCTATTTCTTTCAGCAGAAATGAAATCCCAGGTAAGTATTCAAATATTTGATCAGTAAGTCACAGTTATCTCTGATACATTAAATAACTTTCATCAAAAAACATGTTATAGGAAAAAAGCTCTAAAGGACCAGATAATGTATATGAGTAATTATTTTTCAGACCTTCTGGGGTATCATGTGTAATAACTGTCTTCTGGACTTGATCCTGAAGTCTTTTCGGACTCAGCCTCAGTAGTAGCAAACTGCACTGCTACTTGGTTTGGAGTACAAATTAGACTTTAGCCCTCCTGGAGCTTGAGTTTTTTGGTATTAAAAAACCATAGGAATAAAATTATTGAATTTCAACAAAGGATGGAGAGCTTAAGGCTTAAATAAGCCAACATATGAATATATGTTTTTTTGTCTTGCTGTACTGCACATATGCTATCCAGTAACAGGTAATATTTTGTCTGCTAGTAGTGTTCTAGATTATAATGTCTTTCCAAAGTGCTGAGGCAGTGCACCTATTTTGTAGTTGCAGCTGATGCCTGAATGTATCCTAGCTGACAAATTATTGATTAATAAGAACTTTCTGAAATTTCTGAAAGATTCATACTATTAACCAAAATCTGAGCAAAGAGTCTCAAGTGTAATTCTAACCAGAATTACATGTTAATGAACTTATGTACCTTTTAACAATGTAAATGAAAGAACATCAGTTTAGGGATTTCTTAATTTATTTTTTATCTAATTAAGATACCAGTTAAAGGTTGCCAGCTTGGTTGCCGATAAATTGATGTTTGAAATTCACCAAGCTACTTAATGTGGAATAGGATAATATACTTCCAGTGCCCTCAAGGCTGTGACCTTACAGCCATTTTACATAGCACATCATTCCTCCTATAGGGATGAACCTTTTCCTGGCACGAAAAGTAGCCGCTCTGGTTGAAGCTTTGCTTATTGTAACAGGCTTTTGTTTCCAGGTAACATGTCTGTGGAGGACTTATTTCTGAATAGAGATATAGATATTACTGGAAACTACTTGTTTTTTTCTATTATACTCTGCTTTATCAAAGAAGTAAAACATTTAAATTGTGCTACAGAAATTCAGATGTTGTCTTGCAATCTTTAAACAATAAATGAATGATTTGCCCTTAATATGGCTGGTGTATTTTGTGTTCTGTTAAATTGAGCATTGGATGGAATAATAGGGTCCTCCAATGATGAAATCTGTATTTCAACAGTTCCAAACAACAACAGGACCAGATTTCCTTATAGTGCACCTATGATAGTAAGAATTATTTCCTTTTCTCAGCCATGTGTGGTGGAGCATGGGTCGGGTTGGTGTATAATCTATTAAGACTTCAGAAAGCCTGAGACTCCCAGCGCACTCACTCGTGCTTGTTCCTGTTTAGCTTATAACCATTCTGGCTTCTTCATGTACCCTTGTCGTCTCATTGTTTATGTGGACTGTTCCTTCCCACTTTGTACGGTGATTGAACTCAAAGACAGGTATGAGGGAGGAGGATATCCATGTATCAGGGACCAGAACAGGCTGTTCAGGTGCCTGTTTTCACAGAGATATAAACAAGAATTTGTTTCCAATAAAATATCTGGTGCTTTACCTCCTAAGTTCTGTGGACTGTGACCCTCAAAGCCCTAACGTAGGTTGGTGTTTGTTTCTTGGAAGATGGAACAAGAAAGGTATCCAATAACTTAGTCATAAATACTTACCACCCTCTTGACTGTTTATCAGGAATCTGCATCAGTTATTTTCAGTCTGCTTCAGCTCCTTCTGCCTCCAGTCTAAAGGAGTTTCTTTCTTTCTTTCTTTTTTTTTTTTTACTATCAGTTTATTTTATTTTATTTTTTACCTAAAGGAGTTTCTTATGTACCTTGAATAAACTTGTGTAACTTACCGTTTGATTAATCCACTCTTTACTTGAAGCACATGCCTTTTAATATTAACTACAGCTAATGTTCAGATTCTTTCCCCAAACCTCTGAGCCACACAGTTATGTAAGCCTCATTTTATGGAAGCAGCTTATAGAAGTAAATTGAAAGTTTCTTGTAAGAGATAAGGTTATAATGGTAAACCTTTTTTAACCCAATTTCTTATCAAATCAGA
Source organism: Oreotragus oreotragus (assembly GCA_006410675.1). NCBI lineage: Eukaryota > Metazoa > Chordata > Mammalia > Artiodactyla > Bovidae > Oreotragus > Oreotragus oreotragus. The sequence continues at coordinate 106,199 of SJYX01006669.1, read as the reverse complement.
AAGCACCTTTATATATGTAGATAGGCAGTTTGGTGCTTCAGACTAAATTAGTGCCACTGGAATTTGAATTCTAGCTCCCTGCCACTTTTTAGCCACTGATTGCTGTAAAATGAGAGTACTAACACTGCTTTTTTAAAGTGTAAGGATTAAATCCAAATAAAACGTTTGGAACCATTTCTAACATGATATAAACTCATTGTTATTAATATTTTTAAATGCCAAGGACATTTTGTTTGTATTCTGTTGGCCAAATGCTTAAATTATGGGATGTATGGGTTTTTGCCAGAGAATCGGGCACAATATAGAAAGCATTTGCTTATCTGTTTTTTTTTTTTTTTTT